>BMAV01022180.1:0-14201 GCA_019973955.1 Trichonephila inaurata madagascariensis | reverse complement strand
TAATACCCCGGTCAGAAACCCTTTGTTTTACGTTCCGTACGAAATACGAAAAATTTTGATTAAAATATGACACAGAATGGGACAGACACCCCCCTTCAAACAAAAATATTTCTACCTTTTGAAAAGGGGCACCCGGGGTTTAACGGGAGACCTCTCGATCTGTAGCGAATGCCACCCCTTTATCCCCCCGCGTCAGCAAAACCTTTTCTTTCCCGCAGGAACGAATGAAAATTTTGTTAGAAATATGCAGAATGGGACAGATCATTCCCGCCTTCGCCCCCCTCCCATTTTTTGGTCCTTCCCCAGTGCGGGGTGTTTTTTTTTAAATCGTGATTATCTGGTTTTTGACTGGTCCGAGATAAGGTTTGGGTATGTTAACCTGGCTCGGACCCCCCGCCCTTTGGGCCCCCTTCCCCTGCAAAAGATTTTAGAAAGTTTTTTAATCTTGTTACCCCAAAAAATTTTCTTAGGGCAAAAAACGACACTTTTTTTTTTCTTTTTCTCTTTTTTTTTTATGTCGAGTTAACAATATTTTTTTTGTATTCTATGTCGGTTGTTTTGCAAATATATTATTTTTACCTAATTTATTCACTTCGCGATATGCATATACAAGAATATTACACTTTCGTACGTTTTATTCTATATCCCACCAGACATGGCTGGGTATTCTTTAGGTACGATTCCGTTATAGTTACAGATATCAGTCTTAGAACTGGTTACAGTAAATGCACCATATCCGTCTTAACCCTTTCTCCGGCCAAAGCTGAAATACACTTTTCAATGATAAAGTACTTGATAAATGTAATGCTCTCATCCTCTATAAACATTATTTAGTCACAGAAAACAATACCTAATCATGGTTTTTTCCCTGGGTGGTGGCTAGACGTTATAGCCATCGCGCACTTAAGACATTTAACACTTTTCAGGACAGAAATAATGAATCATATTACAATAAACTTTTTATGAAAAATTAACACTTATGCTAATAACTATCTCAAAAAATTAAATACAAAGTAGTTATAAAATAAAATAAATAATTGACAATATAGAAAAATTTCAAAGTGTACATTGAAATTTGGGATATATCCATATTTTATATTTTATTTTTTTTAGTATAAAAGTTTGAGATAAAAAATAATATTTTTTAGGATTTAAATTTGGGGAAAAACCCGGGGTTAAACGCGCGCTTTTAACCCAAAAATGAGATCGAAAATAAGGGGGGCGTTAACGCCGAGATAAAAAGATAGGTTTTAAATAACAAAATAATAAGCATTAAAAAAATTTTACTTTTTCACATATGATATACTGTTTATTTAAAAGAAAAAGATATACCTTATGAACTAAAAATGTTTTGTTCTGAAATATACTTTTTTCAAAAGTCTGGATAATATCTCGCGCGAATAAATGACTTCAAAACATAAGAACGTTGTATAAAAAAAATTTCAGATTTCTTTTTAAAAATTGGGTGCGCGAAGGCAAATACCTAAAAAAAAAACGCAAATTTGGGGGGGTTATCCCCGGTGCGCGTTATACGCCGGTTTTTGGTAGTTTTTTCCCCCAAATTTGTAGCTAAACGTGGGAATTTTTTCAAAGAAGTGGACCATTTGCTTAAAACAGGGGTACGTTGAAAGACCACCTGAAGCGATGATCGTCTTTTTCTGATATTGCAAAGAGGCTCCTGTACAATCCCCCTTTTTTTTTGACTCCCCAAGGGGAGGAAGAGGAAAATTTCAACGTCATTTTTCTTTCTATGGGGGGATGAGCCTCATCCACTTATAAAAGCTTTCAAAAAACCTAACTAAAACTTTGTTTTCGTTGCACATTTGCTTAATTCATTCAGATGAGACATACTTAAGATTTGTTGAAATTTTTTTCACAGATCAGAAATTTTATTTATTGTAATCAAAATACAATTTGTAGATTTACACAGAGAAAAACTGTTTTTAACTACCCATATGAGGACTTGAAATGCAAAAAATGGTATCGTGCTGCCATCAGTATTCAATCAGTATCTTCAATTAAAGCATGTGGATAGACTAAATATTCACCACATCTTGGAAAAATTTTTGGTTTTGTGGGCCCCATAAGCCACTGCTCGCGGAAGGGTTAAAAACTTTAGTATATATAGAAATAGTTCACCACCCAATATGCGGGAAAAATTTTTTCCCTCACCAATTATAATACAAGACCGTAACAAACGAGTGTGCTCCCCGTCACACCGTGATTGATCTCCGTTTGTTCGTAATACTTCATAGTCAACGTCATTTTACAAATGAAATCGTTTTGATGGGGGTTCCCAAAAATTTCTGTCAGGGCCATTGGTTCGCCATCCGGGTCTAGGTAATGGCCTTTTGGAAAGGGGTTTTTTTAAAACCATTCCCCTCAGGTGGTACCCGGACCGTTCGTTGAGGGATTTTTGGCACGAAAGATGACCCTAATTACTTGTTCAGATCTTCAGAAGAAGAATTTACTGCTTCTTCCGCAGGCTCACTTGGGTTTTTCCCGGGATCCCCTACTGCTGGAAATATTTGCTTTGGAATGACACCTTCCTACACTTTTCTATCACCCACTACATAGATCTGAACAACCTATCATTTCACCGAGGTTGTCGATGGGTAGGGGAGTACCCCATCCTGGTTTAAAATTGTACCAAACTTCCATCTCGTATTAACTGCGAATTTAATTTTTCGTAGTCTATCTTGAATCTTTCATTTCATATCAGGTAAAAGTAACTTTATTCTAGCTGTTATGTTTCTTTTTAGGAATAATATAACTGTACAATGAGTTGTAGTTACATTAAGAGTTTTGATATTGCAGTAAAAATGTATTCAGCTTCTGTTGTATTGTAACATATTTATGCATAGCTTTTAATGATTGCTTTCAAGTTGCAAAATAGCGTTGTGCCGTACATTTGGTTTAAGGGGCACTAGTTTTGGGATTTATAAATTTTTTTGCAAAATTCTGGGAAATCAAAAATGTAAACTGAGATCCATTTTGCGACCCGGGGAATCCAAACCCTTTCAAAACTTTTGTGAAACTTAAGTAAAGGGCCGCAATTGCTTGTTTACATCAAATTATGAATGTACGCTTTAGTCTAGTCTCTGTCTTGCTCTTGTCCTGTACAAATGTAGTGATCGTCCCAGGTATATCATTTTCTGACTGTTTAGCCCTATTCAATTTAACAGGTAAGAGCTTTATTTTTTTGTTATAATTAAAAAAAGAAATTTGAAATTCGATATTAGAAATATTTGCGAATTTGAACAGTCTCGAAAACGTTAGATAGTTTTCTTAGCTGTGGCTATTTTCTTGGGATATACTTCTACCCATTTGGAATGAGTGCCAACGATCAGTAAAAATGTGTGTTCGGAAATTGGTCTAATAAAATCTACATGAATACTTTTCTAGGACGTGCTGGGATATTTCTAGTAATGAACTTTACCTTTTTTGGGATCAGTCTTATGTTTAGCACAATGGACACTGTAGTTTACGACTTTATCGATATACATTGCTGGCCACCGTAAATGCAACACCAAGAAAGACAAGAGATAGCACAACAAAATTTATTTTGTAGATAATATGTTGACCAAGTATCAAATTATTAAATTTAAAGACTTCTGTGAAGTGTGGTTCCTGCCAGAATCAGTAGCCAGAGTAGCCGCCATTGTTGGAGATCACCGCTTCCACATGCCTCGGCGTTGATTCAAAGAGACTTTGGATAGTGTTCTTGAGGTACAGAAGACCAAGCAGCTTCCACACGTTGCCAAAGTTGATCTGATGTGGCAGCTGGGGGTGTAATCTGGGTCAATCGTTGAGCAATCTTGGACCACATGTTTTCTATCGGCGAAAGATCTAGAGAGAGAGCCGGCCAGGGAAGCAATTCACTCGGTTGATTGACGAAGAACCTTTAGACAATGCGTGCCACGTGTGGTCGTGCATTTTCCTGTTGAAATATGGCTGTGTCCAAGCCCTGAAGGTAAGGAAGGACAACTGGCTCCAACACCTAGGAGATTTAGCGCTGACTGTTTAAAGTACCGGCAATGAATACTAGAGGAGTGCGAGAGTGATATGCAATACCACCCTATACCATAATACCCGGTGCAGGACCAGTGTGGTGGTGCATAACGCAGCTATTCAGCGTCCTCTCCACGGTGTTCCAGACCCCGAATCCGACCATCGTAGTGTTGCGGCAGGATGGGGACTCGTCAGAAAAAGACAACTTCATTCCATTCTGCGGCCCACATCCTTTTTTCCCATCGCACCATTGGCGGGGGGAGACATTTGGGTTTTTGGTAAAGGGGTGGACCAAGCAATGGACGTCTTGGGGACAGACCACTTGCTGAAAGGGCGTCGAATGGTCCCGGAAGACACTGAATGGCGTTAAAAGACTCAATGTTTGAACCATGGTTCATGATGTAACCGAGAAATCCGTCCCCGCCATGCGCAAAATTTACCTCCCCCTCATTTCGAAGGGGGTTTTCACTGGGGGGGTTTTTATGGGACCATTTCGGTCCGTCGTCCCCTCCTGCATCTAACGGCCACATATCCGTTTTACATTTTGTTTGGTTTCGCCCAAAAGGACTACGGGTTTTCCCCGGGAAAAGACAATGCACAATCTCGGTAGGCCCCCGTCCTTCCTCTGTCGAACCCCGGATACTTGATCGAAACCCGATTGTTGTTTTCTACGAGAAAACCCCCGATCTTCCTTTTGAAAACCACAAGAAAACACAATTCCCGGGAACTTGAAATCGTCGAAATCTCCGCCTTAAAATACCCTTTTGAGGTGGCGCCACAGAGGCGTGATGTGTTTTCGGCTAAAATGGCGGGGGTTTTCCCCCTTTTTTTTTGCGGTCCTTTCCCACTGCAAAAATAGTTTATTCCGATTCACCCCAACACCCGCAAAAACCCCCTTCTAAAAAATTCCCCTCTTTTCGCATTTTTATCATACCATGTTTTTTTTTTAATTTTCGTTTTTTCCCAATTTTTTCAATGGCAAATTTCCCCGACATCTTTTAAGTCGTTTTTATGAGTTGGAAAACGTATTCTACAAGGGGTCACCTCCTTCTATAGTCCCCATCGAATTCCTCACAAAAAAAGTGTTATAGGTTTTTCCCCCAAATTTTTTTTCCATGGCCCAAATTTCCCCAGGGGGGAGAAAAACCTGTGCTTTCATGAGTGATGGTTCTTAAAGCAAAAAAGTGCAGCGGTCAACTTTTTTTCCCATTCGGGAGGGGATTCAAGGGTTATCACTTTTTAAGATTTTTTTTGAGTTCTGTGAATTTTTTTTCGACGGGATTACTTCCTGATATGATAAACCTAACTTCGAACAACTTTTTTTTCCAAAGTTTTCAAAGAATACTGATGCAAAATACTCGTGATTAAAGGGTTCGCTGGTTAGTTTAAATTTTCCCTTTTAGGATAAACCTATTCTACTGAAGACCCAAAAATTTTTCCACAACTGTAATGGTTCCTATATCAGGATTGGCACTGCATCAGGTTACTGAGGACAAAAAAAAATATTTTTTTCCCTTTGTAGGTGTAGGGGGAAAGGGGGTCCTAATGCATAAACCCGTTTAATTTGGAAAAACGTAAAATTTTATTACGGGAAACCCAATTGCATTGGTGTTTTTTTTCTGATCATTTCCCTTTTACCTCCCCCTCTGACAGGGTTTACACAGCCAAAAACCCTTTCTATCTCTTTATAGCACGGGAGGCCAGAAAAAATATCTTGCTTTCCGATTTTTCCCGTCTTCGTGACCCCTTTAGAGGGGCCTGGATGTGCCATAATGACCCATTTTCGGAATTGACGATCGAATTTTTTGGGAATAACCAAAGTTGTTTTTACGTCCCCATTCTTTTTTTTTTCTTTTTTTTCTGTTTTTGATTAAAAGTTTTCCTTTTTGGTTAGTGGAATAATCGTTTGCTTCATTATTCGTGTGTGTGTTTTTTCTTTTTTAAAAATCAAAGGGACCCAAATTTTCTTTCATTTCCCCCCGTTGGGGTTTATATGAACTCATTAGTATTAATTTTGGGTTTAAAAGCCCCATTGTGCCTTTTTTCCTTGAAAAATGAAGGAAAACAGATTTTCAAATCTTCAGCTTTTTTTTTCTAACTTCATTTCCCTTTTTCATCTGTTTCCCTTTTTTGTACTGTTTTTTGTTCAGTTTTTTCGCTGACTGCGAGTTTGAATCGAAATTCACCATTTCCAGTCTTGGTAAACTATTATGCCCCAAATCTGATTGGGAGGAGCTCAATTGTTGTTTTCCCCAAAAATATATTTTCCCCGGACCCAAACGGCTTTCGCACCACAGCTGCCTCGTGAACATGTCCCCCCCTCACAATCAATTTCTACCTTCCAGAGGAAAAACAAGTCATGTTCATCAAGAATATGTTGGACCCCAAAAATTTTCCCCTACCTGAAAACTTTATTTGTGAAAATTTTTAAGTAAATTTCACAAATTAAAATTCAATTGGGGTTTCCCTGTATATCTATAAGGATAAGCATTTTTAATTCCATTCCCCTTTTACCTCTAAAGTATAGGGGGTCGAGTGAAGCTTTTTTCGAATTACTTTTTTCTCTAAATATGATTTCAGAGCTGATTTTTTCAATTGAGGACATTGTGGTCGAAAATGATCATAAGATCCGCAACCCAAAAAACTGGTGGCGTTTTTCCAAATATTGATGTGATTGTTTCGGTTTTATGCTCTCTGGTATGTACAGGATTTTCTGGGGGTATATTATTCCCCAGAATTTAAACCGTTGGGGATTCCACTTTTTTTATCATCGTGTCCTTTGGGAAAATGACCCATGGAACATTTTTTTTTGAAATGTTTTCCTCACTTCATCTTCCTTTTTTCGAGCGAGATCAATAGGTGAAATAATTTTCCCCCCATTCGTCCAAATGATGTTCCTTTTAAAATTTTTTTGGAGCTTTTTTTTTTTAATTAAACCGTTATCATTTAAATCTTTTAACTGTTCGAAAGTGTAAACCAACCAGCAGTCCATCCCTCAGAAATAGGCCCCCAAATTCATAATAAAAAGTTCCATCGGGCCTTTAGAATTTTTCTGGGTTTAACCAAAAATTTACGGGGAAATTTTTTTGTTTTAAATTTTAAATCTTTTTGTGAAGCAATGCTTTCCATTATCGTAATCTGGGTGCAAGTTTTTGAACCCCTCTAAAAAAAGTTTAAAATCCAGGGTAGAACACTAATTAGTTGGGAACCCAAATTTTAGAAACCTTTTTCATTTTGGCCTGTCTTTTTAAATAAAACCAAAAAAAAGGGTTATGTTATTTTCCCCCTTTTGCCTTAAATTTAGGGAAAAAGTTTGGGGAATTTTTAAAAGGGTTTGGAAAATTTTTTCTCTCGCTAAGTGATCAATCGCCTCACATCACGTGTTACCCTTTTAATCTTTTTTCAATTCCTTTGCGTTTAGTATTTTCGAACGAATTTTTCATCGTAATTTGTGCTATTTTTAAAAAAGGGTTTCTGTGGTCTATAATTTTTGATCATCAGTCAATCTTTTCACGTAATTGTTCTGGTAATATAACTTAGGTCTATTTTCGACCTTTTCCCAAGTAAAACCATTTTTGCCAAAAAATTTTTTAAAAAAAATATTTCGAACCCCACAATTGAATGAAATATCACTTTTTACCTCTTTTTCTTTATATATAAGAAAAGTAATAATAAATAGTAAAATTCAAACTGGTAATCATTAAAAAATAATTTTAAGCAAATGTATGCATATACTTAATCATTAATAGCAAAACTCCAATACGTATTTGATAAATTAATAATATTTGTAACACACACACACTATTTATAGATATAAAAATATTTTCATAAAATGCTATAAGAATATTTTCGCAATAAAAACAAACTAATTTCCATAAAAAACAAAAAAAATTAAAAGTATCGGGAAGAAAAAAATTCCCTTTTTTAAAAAATAGTTAAAATCAATATTTAATATACCTTTTTTTTTTTTTTTTGAAGAAAAAAATTATTTCTTGTGAAATGCTTATAGATTTTATATGAAACCTTTCTACAAGTAACTTACGCAATTTTAAAAAACACTCCGGAAATGCAATGAATAAAATACACAGTATTCCATAATCATGCTATTCACAAAAAAAGAAATAAATACATTTAACTAAACAATTTCTCCGCTATCACAGAATGTGACTCATGCAAATTAAAAATATATATATCTATTCTCAAGTAGAAAATTAGCTTCCCTAAATTATATGCTTATAAATAGAGAACCAATTACAATAACACATTAGAACAATTAAATCTCAATACATAGGATATATGTAATACAGTTTAGTCACCAAAATTTAAGTGTTTCAAAATACAAAGAAAAATGTACAAAATGTGATTTAAATCATTTAGCCAGATAAAAAAAAGGAAATCATACCTGAAATATATTTTTGTTGATCTGCACTATGTGTTAAGATTTCTGAATTCCACAGAAAAAGTTCACCGAAAGGGCCTTTTAGTTTCCGGGCGGCGTTTCTTTTAAGACCGGGATGGTCTAAATACTTTTTCTTATGACAGGAATTTTCGTTTACCGGAGTGGCACTTGTTTCAAGACCAGGGTGGCCTATATACTTTTTCTTATGACAGGAATTTTCGATTGCCGGGGCGGCTTTTCTAAGATGGCGTGATTTTTCTGTCCTACTTAATCTTAATTCATCGATTATATCTGAAGCCAAATATTACATTTAAAGTAATTATTAATCTCCGTCGGTGCCTCCATTAAATAGACTGTGAGGTATTGGATACGAAAAGACACAGTCAGGCTAGAGATATAAATATATAATTTTATTTACAAGAGCATACTAAAATAGCAATCTTACACTCGGAGCATGTTTCTCCTCTCTGCTTCCAGCCGGGACTCTCAAACGGTCCTCGCGCATGTCCTTTTCTAGAGGAGTCTATCTCGGAACGTAGGGGAAATAGATTCTAGGAAACCCTTTTCCCCCTACTTTCTCAAGCAGTTACACCATCCACTCTCCTTTTACGACGTCATCATCTGGTGTCATAATAATTATCGTTACATGGTATAAAGCACAAAACTAGTGCACCTCTTAAACCTCCTAGTAATGGTCAATCAGAACGCTATGTTGCTACTTTGAAGCAATCATTAACAGCTATGCAAAAAAATATGAAGGTACTATACAACAGAAACTGAGTACATTTTTACTGAAATACCGAAAAGCTCCTAATGTAAGTACAACACATATTCCAGCTATATATGCTATTCTTAAAGAGAGACATTAGAGCTAGAATAGATTTGGTTTTACCTGATGTGAAATCAATGGCTCAAGATAGACTACGAGAAGATCAATTTGCAGGTAATACCAGATGGACGTTTGATACACACACAGGGTTGTAAACCAAAAAAAAAAAAGAGATGGCGTACTCATGTTGATCAGATGCGTCCAGTGGGTGATCAAGAGTAGGAAGGTATCATTCCAAATATTCACCAGATACTTTAGCAGCAGAGGATTGGGAAAACAGCCCAAATATTCAGCACGGTGAATCAGCAGAAAATCCTTCTTCTGAAGAACTGAACAAGGAACTAGAGTCATCTTCCGTACCAAAAATGCCATCAACCGATGTTTCCCGTCCAGTTGCGACTCAGTCTTCAGGTGAGACGAATGACTCTGTGTGTGACAAGGAGTTCACCAATTTCAAAGATGCCATTACCTAGACATTCCGGGAGAATCAGAAGCCCAAGAGCCTTTATCTTTAAGGAGGGAGGAGACGTGGTGTATTTAACTGTAACCAGTTCTAAAACTTATAACTGTAACTGTAACGGAAGCATTCCGAGTATACGAGAATGCTGAGGCATTCCACGTGAGATATAGAATAAAACATACAGCTAATCTGTATATAAATGTAATGTTATGTTCTTGTATTATGCGTATATATCGCAATAAAAAGAATGAATTAGATTCGTAGTAATATGCAGCTGCTCATTAAGAACCCGCACAATACACAACAAAAATAATTATAAAACCAGCCGACTGGGTGGCGTAGTTGGTTTGTCGCTGGCCGTCTGCACCCAAGGTTGCGGGTTCAACCCCGGCCCAAGTCGGTGGATTTTCATGATGCAGAAAATTGATAACGGCCATGTCGTATGATTATGTGGCATGTAAAAAGAGTGCCCGTTTGCTTGAGTGTCCTCAGTAAAATTAAATTCCTAAGTTCAATTTTACATTGGCAGAGCTCAGGTGCCTCCCTCTGGGTAGGAAACTGGGCGTCAAAATTACTTGCGGCAATTGTTATCGTCTATATGGTGCCGAAATAAAAAGTGATACCAGCTCCTGGGGAATGAACTGGGTCTGCAAAGGTAAACAAAACCAATACGCAGCCCCATTAGAGAAAAAAAATTATTATAAATCCGACACGAGAGAGAGCAATAAAAAAGAGAGTAAAAATCGTTTATCAGTTATTTTCTTTGACACACGTGAATGTTGACTTTGAATTGAAAAAAGACAACGCGCCACTCTTCAAAAAAGCACTAATACCACATATCTAGATGTAGTGCTGGACAACATATTAAACTTTATACTTATCATATGAATACTATTATAGAAAAAGTAGAGAAAATATGTGTGTGATCCTCAATTTTGAAAAGACGAGCTGGTTCCAAATTAGGAAACCTCCAAGTTACCCTAAATAGAACTTACAATACTTATATTAAATATATTTTCGAAAATGGAAGTGTTAATCTCTACCACAAATCTTTTCACGATGGCTCACATTCAATGAAAGTAAACGAATTTTTTCGATATTAAATCCTGTGCGAAAGAAACAATATTAGTCTAGATACAATTTTTTCTTCTTCAGATAGGCATTAGTTACCAATTTCGATTCAAATTGCTTTAATTCTGACAATTTAGATTCGATTAAATTTTTATTTCTTCCCCTAATATTTATTGTTTCTTGTCTGTGTGAGAGAGGAGAGCGTGCATTGGAGATCCCCCCTGATTGCAACAGACACGTCTGTATTTAACGTTTTATTAACCAAATCTCTCTTCAGAAAACTTTTTTTTCTATTGCAAGACCACCAGGATAAAAACATCAGTTCTACAAACCTATTGTTCACATTGCTACACAGTTATCCAGCCAATTTGAAAGTTTCTCATGGCCATATTCCATTCGAGGGTGAGGATCACTGTTCATCTCCCGCATCTTCAATCCGTCAGCTCCTTCACCGGAACGTAATTTCTTTTACCCATCTTCCATTCGTGGATGCGACCTGCTGTTCATCTCCCGCATCACGGATTCGTCAGCCCCTTCATCAGGACAGACTTTCTTTAACCATCTGCCATCCGTGGATGCGGTCTGCAGTTCATCTCCGCATCTCTTATCAGTCAGCCCCTTCATCAGGACAGACTTTCTTAACCATTCCATCCGTGGATGTGCGTCTGCAGTTCATCTCCTCGCATCTCTTATCAGTCAGCCCCTTCATCAGGACAGACTTTCTTTTAACCATCTGCCATCCGTGGATGCGGTCTGCAGTTCATCTCCCGCATCTCTTATCAGTCAGCCCCTTCATCAGGACAGACTTTCTTTTAACCATCTGCCATCCGTGGATGCGGTCTGCAGTTCATCCACAAACACTACTCTTCAAGCAGTTTCTTCTTCAGCGGCATGTTGTCACCCTGACAGTTGTTCTTTTTCCTGACAACCAACTTTAATATTCATTGTTCTATTTTTTCAGTGACTGTGAATCTTGGGAGGGGAGGAGTGAAAGAAAGCGGTCCATGATCCCCTAATATTCGGTAATTTTTACTTAGGCCCTTATTTCCTGGAAATAGTTAAATTCCTCTGAGAAGGGGAATTCGTGAACAACAACGGGCCAAGAAACTTTCAAACGGGGCTCAATGTTTTATTGCGTGAGTTTATTAATACAATTAGAATGTTTGGATATACAAAAATAATTCTGTCACGTAATCATTCAGGTGTGAGTTGCCATGGTTTAAAAGACAGTGCACAGCATAAAAAGCAGATTCCTCTAGCTCATAAATATCTTAGAAATGTAAAACTGGAATTTTCTCCCATGCCCTCACTCCTCCTCCTTCCAAGACAAGGTACGCCATTTTTTTTTTTTCAATGAAAATTTGAAGAATTTGTTTTTTTAATTGAAGATGTTAAATAGAAATAATTGCATCAAACTTTTAATTTCTGAGTCCGGAGTCTTCATTTACACAAACTAGAACCTGAGATTGCTATTAACTACTAACTTCATATAAGACTTCATATCAATAGTAATAAGGCATAATTACGTGACTAATAACCAACATAAAACACAACAAAAACTATTGTAAATATACCACATACAATAAAAAGAGAACAATATATATAGATATATTTATGGTAAAACTATGTAAAAAACCTTCAAAAAACTGCATGAAGTATTAATTTTTGCAGAATTAAACGTAATATGGTAAGACCTTATATGCTACAGCTGGAAAACCGCTTAAAAACTGAAGTTCAAAAATATGCAAAGCAAATTTTGAAAAAATCTCTTAGAGTTGCAAGCTATCAAGACTTAGTTGTTTCTACTCTCCAAGATTCATCGTCTGGGATACTTAGTTTTCTTATATATATCAGTTAAAACACACAAACGTTCTCCCTTATTATAATAGATAATCATATTTCTCTTCTTTAAATCATTTTAAAGATTTCTTAAAAAATGTATAAAAAATATCGCTTACAGTCTTAGACAGCTTTCTATAAATTTTCTTAGCAGAATGTGCTCAATTGTATTGTTTTATAACAATACACTCAGAAATGAAAAGCTTGTATAATATGTTATATCCTTTTTGTTCTCTTTGAAGTTTTAATTTTCACAATGCTTGCATCTATAAAATATTAAACTAAGCGCTAAAATTAATATTTATTTTTTATATCTTACCTATGATCACGAAAAGAATAATTAGAGTCTCGACTAAGCTGGTTTCTCGAGTCTAATAGCCTCATATCCCCAACACTCAGGCCAGTTTTAGAAAATGGATATCCACAAACCAAGTTACTTTGCTGAGTCAGTCCATAAAGGACGCTCTCCATCAGAGATGCTTTGTTCTGGCTGTGTTTGTGGACTTTGAGGCTACCTTTGACAAAGTTTGGCAACTCAAATGTATCCAGGAATTACAAAACCTGAGCGTGTGCAGTAATATGATCTCTTGGATCAGGAATTTTCTTTCTCGACGTTTCTGCACCGGCCGTTTTGGGGACTCTGTGTTCAATTTTAAACGAAGTGAAACTGGCAGTGTGATCAGTCGCATTTTATTCAAGATCTTAATTGATGTATTACCGAGTATTTTAACTTTTGATGGACTGACTAATGCTGCTCTTTTTACGGACAACCATGCTATTTGGTGTTGTACACCTAAAGGAGTACAGTTCTATAGTTCAGCAGTTCTATCCTGAATAAGTCTCTTCAGGGGCTGGAGTCAAAAAAATATAACTATAAACATTGGGAAGAATACGTCAGTATTTTACCTTAAATATCCAGCCTTACAGTTTGTTTACAGAGGTTCTCGCTTGCAGCCTAGTGATGTTTCAACTTATCTGGGCTGCATCTTAGATAACAAATTGAAATGGACCAAACATGTTGAACACGTAGTACCAAAAGCTAGGAAGAGACTCTCCATTCTCAAGAGACTTGCTGGAGCTAAATGGGGATGTGGCAGAGCTGCCCTTAACATTACTTATAAGACCTATGTCCAGCTGGTCTTAAAATATTACAATGAAGCGCTGGTCTCTGCCTCGGATAGGGTCTTGGAAATGCTGGACGTTTTCGAAAATCAGGTTTTTACGATTGATCACTGGAGGTGTTAAAACTTCTCCCGTACTTGCTAAGCATTTACTTTTGTCACCTGCCGTAATTGACTAATCTGGCTTGGAGCAGCTATCCTGTATAACAGACACTAAGATTCTCAAATATTTCCTTCTGGCGTCATTACGACTTTGACAGAACACGTAATCTTAAGACTCAGAAGGGCTTCATTCAATGAGTACGGGAGAGCGCCCAATATAATGCCATTAACAACAAGGCCTATGAACTATTATCTCACATAAATCCACTGGAGTTTATGGTTCTAAATGTTAGATTGGACTTGACATAGAATGTGAGAAAAAACGACCTTTGTCCGACTTTTTAAAACCTTAACCAAGGGTTTTCTAAA
>BMAV01022179.1:0-74813 GCA_019973955.1 Trichonephila inaurata madagascariensis | reverse complement strand
ATCTTTCATTAAATAAAAAGTTCTCTCATAACGTTCAAATTCGTTGTTTTCTTATTACAAACGAATATTTGTCATTGTGTATTTGGAACTATGAACTTTTTACCTATATTGAATACTTGAGTATTAGTGTTTCAATCTGCGGGGAAAATAAAGAGAAGAGAGAGAGAGGGCTTTTTTTTTTTTTGCTTTCGACAAAAAAAAAATCCTACGCTCTCCTTAGAAAGGTTGCCATTGTCAGAAGCTGGAATTTTTTTCCAATCAAAAAAAGGTTTAATTTTTTCCCCATGAATTCTGAGACGGTGGAAAAAAAAGGTTACAATATTTTATATATATATATATATATATATATATATATATAAAATTATAAATATAAAAAATTATATATATATATATATATATATATATATATATATTCTAGAATCATTAGACAGAATTTCCTTCAGGTCTTTACTTAAAAAAAAAGGGGAACTTCTTACTTACTTGCTCTCAAAAAAATTCCTACAACATATTCACGCTTGCATAACAAAACATTTTGCTATGTATAATTTGAAGTAATTGAGAGAGAAAAGAACAGTTTATAGAAATATGATTCCCAAAGGGAAAATTCACAAAAAATATACATTGCTTCCATTTCTTTATTTGGGTTTTTTGTATTTTTGGTGGGGGTTACGACAAGACAACGAGATTCGAGCTTTTGCACGTTTGGCCCAAAGGCGGAAATTTTATTTGGTAATTTAGTTCGACCAACTCGACAGCTAAAAAACTTACCCACATTCGAATTTTAAAATTTCTGATTTAGTATTCACATTATGGGAAATTTTTTAACTTTGATTTTAAGTATCTCTTAAAAAAATATGGAAGTCAACGAAATAAATTTTTTTGGAAAACACAACTATATCTTTTCTTTTATTATTTTTTTACCATTCAAAATCCTTTTCCCCAAAAACGTCTCAAAACGAAAAAAAATACTCTACTTACTTTTAAAATTCTGAATATTTGAATACGCGATATTTTAAATATTAAATTTGTATTCGAATGTACGGGAAACTGACAACATTTCATCACACTCCAGTGGCGCACCAGGGAATTTTTTAAGGGGGGGGTGTCAAGGGCAAAATTCACCCTTCTCGTTCATACGCCCCCACGCATGTTCCTTTGATTTTGTCTATTGTCGAGAATAAAGGACAGTAAAATAAACTATTGAATAAATACTTAGCATTACTTACAAGGAGAGGGCACGACTAAGGAAATTCATTTCGGATCGAGACTTGGTGTAATAGTAGTACTCTTTTAGGGTGTTCACCCCTCAATGTAATTCCGTCGAATGGCCAGTCAATTCGGAGAAATCCGCCTTCGAAATTCATGCTAAGCTTTTATACAATTAAATTTTAATTTTCCGCAACGAGTTCGTAGCTTGATTGGTAAATCGTCTGCTTTCTATGCCGGAGATTAGGGCTCGATTCCACGCGATCAACTTTTTTTTCTTCAATTCATTTAATTATTTTTTTAAATAAATTTATTTATGAAAGGTTTATTAAATATTAAATGATATTTTTTGTAATTATTTTGTATTTAATAAAATAAAAATTTGAATATATATAAATAATTATATTAAATTTTATAAATCTATTTTATATTAATAAATAATATTTATAATAAAATATATAATAAATATTAAATGATATTTTACAAAAAAAATTAGTTTTGCAAATAGTTTTTAATGTGAAGCACAATATACTATAAATAAAATATTATATATAATTTAAAATATTTTATACAATATATTATTATTATTAAATTAATTATTTTTATAATTAATATAATAAAAAACATGTCTTTTATATGTTATTAAATTAATTATTTTACAATTTTAGAAAATAATAAGTCCTTTTCAAATAAATTTATTTAATTTCAAAAATTTGTTTAAATAATTTTAATAAATTTATTTAAATAATTTTATAATAAATTAATAATAATTTCAATAATAAATTAATAATAATTTCAATAATAAATTAATAATAATTTCAATAATAAATTAATAATAATTTCAATAATAAATCATAATTTTAATAATAAGTTAATAATATTTCTTATTAATACTAATGCTTAATAACAATAAATTAATTATAATAAATACTGATTAATTAATTATAATAAATAGTAACTAATCAATTAAAATAAATAGTGATTAATTAATTAATTTTAATGAATGATAATTAATTTACTTATTTAATTATTAATAAATTTTATTAATAATTATTTTAAGTATTTTTATTTAATAAGTATTTTTAATATTTTTAATTAATGATAATTTTTAATAATTTGACTAGTAAAAAAATTTAAGTTATATATTTTAAATTTTTTTAATTTTATATAAAATACAAAATAATTACAAAAAATATCATTTAGTATTTAATAAACCTTTCATAAATAAATTTATTTAATTAAAAAAATAATTAAATGAATTGAAGAAAGAAAAGATGATCGCGTGGAATCGAACCCTAACCTCCAGCATAGAAAGCAGACGATTTACCAATCAAGCTACGAACTCGTTGCGGAAAATTAAAATTTAATTGTATAAAATCTTAGCATGAATTTCGAAGGCGGATTTCTCCGAATTGACTGGCCATTCGACGGAATTACATTGAGGGGTGAACACCCTAAAAGAGTACTACTATTACACCAAGTCTCGTGTCGAAATGGATTTCCTTAGTCGTGCCCTCCCCTTGTTAGTAAAATTAATTATTGATAATAAATAATTAAATTTTGCATACCATACACATGGAATTAAATCAATCGGAAAAAAAATCAAGGACTATGAGGGGGACCGAACCCTACTTTGTGCCACTGATCACACTGTATTTCTGAAACAACCTTGCATCAAAAGGTCTGTTTTTCGTCCATCATCTATCTGCTCCTGCGTTCCAACTTGTCATACGAACTGATAGTAAACAGAATCCCCCATGACAGAATCCAATAGAATCTCTCTAGAAATACTTAAGCTTTGAAGAGTGTTCATAATTGCTAAATTCCAAACTTATAGGAATCTCTAAATTATTGTGAATCGGAAAAAAATGATTTTGCTTACAACCCCTTCCCCCATGCATAAAAGATACCTCAAATAATGTATTTCGCTCCCTTCCATAGGATTCAATGATAAAAAAAAATGAATGAATAAGTCATTGAGCGAGATGATTTCACGTTAAACAAAACAATATTTTCAGAAAAAGTACAGAAAGAGAACAAAGTTGTTCCCTATCTCCCACCGAACAATGACAGCAGTATACGAATGGTCATATTCACGCATAATACGGATTTTCAAGATTTGTTGTGAATTTATCACAAAATCACCATTGGAGGGTCCAGTGATGGTCAAACTACGTCCACCTGGCTCTCCTCAGAATTTGAATTTGTATTATAGATATTATTTTGGATTCCAATGATAGGGGGAAAGAATTATTTAAGGACGCATGCCATTAATGGTTATACGAAAACTACTCAAAAATTGAATGTTCTAGCGAAATTGTAGTTGTGATTATGTGTATAGGAATATATGTTATATTTTGGCAACATGTGTTGTTGCGCATATATTAATTAATCCAAAATCTTTTACACATTCCTAAAAGTAGAGCTCGACTTAAACAATCTGCATCAAATTATTAGCATATGCATGTCCATTTAAATTCAAAACAGAAAAAAAAATATAGAAATAAAGAGTGTATGACAACTTTCTTCATCTCAGTAGTATTATATAATTTTCAAAATGTATGTTTTTAAAATACTTTAAACGTTTTAAAATAAATGATAGTGGTTCACCAAAACTTTTTATTTCCTTCCTGCTTCTCCAAAAAAATAATTTTTAAAAAAAAAGGTTTGCGTTTTGCTGTATTAAATGATGAATATATGAACATATGAAAATAAATATCAATGAATAATATGCGTTACTGCGCTTTTTTAAAATATTAATTTAAAGGAACGAATTTCTGTAAAAACAAAAATTTAATTGTGTTAGGAATGCATTAAATCAGATACGTTATGATTTTATTAGATGAAATTTTGAAAAAAAAAACGTCCTCTCTATCTCAATTGCTTTAGCGTAATAGTTGTATTCCTATTGAATATTAAAGTCTAGATTTTTGAATAGTAAATATTTTATTAAAAAAAAATTAAGGGCAGACGAATTTTAAATTTTAATTTCTCGATCGTATTTTGGAAACCGATGAAGATTAAAAACATCATCGATTTATATCAGCTCATATTAATATTAATTTATTTTTCAATGAAAATTTGGGATTCAATTGCTGAAGAAAACATCTTTTCTCTGTAATTTACTTCTTCGTGTAATATACAGTTAAATTTGTCCTCAAGAGATTGACTTGATTTCAATTTATTCTTCATTCTTATTACATTCACTCGGATTTTCGATGTTTAGTCATATTACATGGAGAAAGAGAATTGTTAATTTTTTTCTTATTTTTCGAGTTAAGATTAAATTATCGTTTGGTCTTGGTTATCTAATTTTCTTAAAAATATAGAAAAGTTTTTCTTCTATTTTCATGTGATTCTCAGTATCAGACTAAATAGTAGCGAGGGAACAAATTACATTTTTTTCAGATATTTCTGTAAAACGAATTAATGTGTTATTCTTTTTTAGTATTTCATTTTGAAAGAATCTTTATACGCAGTTTTTGAATAGAATTAAAGAAATACATCTTTATTTGTTCCCCGTAGACAGAATAGAAAGATTTGCATTTTCCTTTTTGCATAAAAATTATTTTCTAAAGATAAAAATAAAGGCAAAAATTTAATTAACTGTGTAAAGAGTGATAGATAAAGGTATGCATGAATGATGGTGTCATAAAAGAAATGAACATAAAATACTTCTTTTAAATGACACCGAATAGTTTTAGTGCACCTTATATCCTAAAGAACTCAAGTTTAAAAAAAAACATCATTTTATTTCGA
Organism: Trichonephila inaurata madagascariensis; assembly: GCA_019973955.1. Classification (NCBI taxonomy): domain Eukaryota; kingdom Metazoa; phylum Arthropoda; class Arachnida; order Araneae; family Nephilidae; genus Trichonephila; species Trichonephila inaurata. The sequence continues at coordinate 69,848 of BMAV01022179.1, read as the reverse complement.
AAAGATAAATAAATTTTGTTTCTGTTATGAAAACTCTTTTATTTTTTTTATATTTAATTCTGAAAAAACAGCTACATCAAGGATTTTTTTGTACAACCCATTTATGTATAAAAAATATGCACACAGAGCTCTATTTTTTAAATACAAACACAAAACTTGTCTGGATTGGTATATGCCAATTAGCATTGAAGTATTTTTTTTCTGTAAATAGTTTCATAAAAGAAGAATAAAAATAATGCTGAATTACGTTTTCAAATCTCGCCGAATGATCGAAATGAAATAACATTTTCGTATGGATAGTATTCTCTATTTTAGCTAATGATTTTCACGTGTCAAAATCTATTTAGAGTAAGATGACCAATCGTCCACCTTTTATAGGTTCTGTCCTTCCTCGAATAGTGTCCTGCTTTTCAATATTTTAAAACTAATATGTTAGGCTGTGCATTCCTAGATGCTAGGCCGAACAGTTACGCGTCATGTGGCGGTACAGTATAAATTAAAGATATTAATGCATTTTGTACATAATCAAGCCTCTTTATTCTACAAAACGATTTAAAAGATTGATAGTGAACATATTTCAGCTAAAAAAAAGTTAGTCTTATTTTGAATAAATTTGTCCTTCAATAAAAAAATCCCGATTTTAAGAAAAATTCATTCCTTTAATAATAAAAAGAAAATTGTCAAATTTAGAAGAATCATATCCGGTCATAACGAATAAATGTACCAAACAAGTGCTGAATTTGTTACCAAATATGTCGAAGAACGGTTCGAAGGAAATATCATAGGAAATAACAGTTTTCAATGGTGTTTTTTGACTTCATCGCAGGTAAATTGAGCAGATGTAGAAAATTGTGTTGAGTTTTTATCGAAAGAAATGCCTGTTATTAAAATCAATGTCAATTGTCTGCTTGAAGAAATTTGAAGACCGAAAATATATTTATATTTCGGTAAATTAGAACAATGGGAAAATTAGGATGTTGAAATTGATAAAAGTTGGATGGGAATATTTCACCATTTCAAAAATGGACACTTTCCATAGGAAAATTTAGATATTCTTGTTAAATTAACGTTGTGCTTCCTTGGATCTAATATAGCAGTTGAAAGAGTTCTTCTAATTGGTAATGATTTTTGGATAAGTGAGAAATCAAGATTGAATGTTGTTATTTTAGCTGTAGCACTTCCCGTGAAGTTCAATATGAAGGATATTTCTTGCTCCGAAATTTCCGATTCATTAGAAAATAATATATTGACAAAAATTCATTCAATGGAAAAATACTCGTTTAAGTAAATAATTAAAGGTATGCAAGCGTAATTAATGTATTTTTGTTTGAATTTATAAAATGTTTCGTATATTTACGTTGTAATTTGTTCTTAAAATTTAATTGTCCTCCTCTTCTTTGTAAAATTGGTCACTTTATTTAGAGACATTTCCATTTAAAACTTTCACCAGAGCTACCAATCATGTAACTGTACTAAAAATGTTATCCAGAGAACTGACGTCATTGCTGAATTAAAACGCACAAGAATCCGAAAAGGGAGACAAAATAAATCGCTTTAGATGGGAGAAAGAGTGACATTTCTTTTTTTTCTTTTTTTCTTTTCTTTTTTTGATTAAGAGTTGTTTAACAAAATAGTCTATCTGGATATGTGGAAGCGAACATGTTTTTTGTTCTTCGCTGTTTAATATTTTCTCCTCATTCCATAATAAAATGCTACACCCTTTTTTTTTAATTCTGAAAGCTTATTTTTTGAGTAATGTGTGAAATACGTTTTTTTCTAGACATATTTTGGAAATGTATTCGGGATGTATTACTGATTTGTCCAGCGTCCTTGTAGTATTTAATAAAGCTGAATTTCAGAAAAAAATTCAATCACACATTTAAACTATTCTGAAATTCTGGACCCCCCTCCCCCTGGAGAAAGATTACCACAACCATTGCAAATAGCCCAGAATAATAAACAATAATCTTTAAATTGTATTGGGGGTTTTCAAGGCAAGAAAAAAGCAATTAATTTGAATGATTTTCTAGAAAAAAAAATTCTGATAACTGCGGCGTCTGGTTTATTTGTTAATTTTCATTTGATTTTAATTTGCTTCATTTCATTTCTTAAAAAAATATATCTTCTACTAATTTTCCTCTTCAGTAATTTAAATTTAAAACTCGTACGTTTTGGAATAGCTTCATTAAAAATGCCATGTAGATTTTTTTTTATTGCACAAGGATTTTTTTTTAAATAAAGAGTTCATTTTAATTCAACAACCGCTCTTCACTAACAAGAGAAATGGGCGAAAATGATATTAATTGCGATTAAGGGTGACAGTAAAGCAAGCGGGTATCGATTTGCTAAGTAAGTTAATTTATTGGCAGTTAACTTCTAATAGCTTACTAGAAAGCAGTTTGAGGGATATCGGCAATAAACCTCAGAATTTTGAATCATGGTCAAGAAAACCCATTTTTTTTTTAAAAAAAATATCCAAAATTCTTTTTTTAAAAAATACATCTAGCTTTTTAAATCAATATAAAATATTTAAAAGTAAAAACATCCATTCACAGGCTCATATGGTTGGATCTGGAATGATGCTAAGTTCCAATCATGAGTATTGAAATCGCGCGCGAATATACAATGTTAGAAAGAAACAAAATTTTACTCTTCCCCTCTCCGAATCCTTGTCAGTGAAGTGCTATATTTTCTTTTATTTAGGTTAAATGTGGTGAAGGTTAAAAACGTATACTTTTATAGCACACGCATATAGGACAATTTCATTTTCCCTTTATCCGTAGTATTCTCACAGAGTAATTGTGATAATTAATTTCAGCATTTTTTAGCAAGTAAGCTACTCAAGTGAAAATATTATGGAGATGGGGTGAAAACTTAGAGAAACAGTCCCTCCTCCCCTTAATACCTGGGTCATCTCGATGTTTTTACACCAAGGTAAACTCATGAGTCCTGAATCTATTTATTCGAGGTGATAGTGTGCTAATATTTTCTTCATATCCATTGCATTAATGTTGTAAAAGGGTACACACAAATTAATTATCTATATCAGACATTGACTTCCATTTGTACCTTATAGTTCCGAAATGAATAAAGTCATTAAACTGAAAGTAAATCGCAATTAATTAAGACATCAAAAAAGTTACTGGTTTGGTTTAACAAAACTTAATGATGATGTTTACTGTAGAACATAGCCGATGCTTCATTTCCTATAATGTAATGCGCAATGGCTTTTTCACTTTACCCTTTTATGGAAAAATTGTATATAATTATGGAATTTTTCTAAATCTGGACGCCACTCTGTAGAATAAGTAATTGAGTGTGCTGTTCATTATTATGCAAGTTTATTTGAAAAGTGGAACATTTTTCTGCTTAATAATGTTTCAAGTTCCCTGACGAATGCAGTTTCAATGGCATAACGTTTAGGACGGGAATGAATTTGATATAAAATGAAAATTATTAAACATGGTAAAATAAGAAACAATTCCTGAAATGCGAAGTAAAATTTTGCTTAAAGAAATAAGATATCTTAAAAAATCCATATTAAGTTATAAGTTATTACATATCAAAATATTTATTTCAGTATTTATACTTAAGTTCTTCAAATGAATTACGAATGATGATGAAATTCTTTTATTGTGTGTCTTACATCGAATTACTTACAAAAAGCATTACATTCAATTCATTTTCCGAATCGCACAACATTTTTTGTTATTCATTGTTCATATATGTATTTCAGAAATACTCAATTTACTCTTTCTAATCGAATAATAATCTGGACAACATTTAAACGACAAATGTTTAAAGTTAAAAATACTGAAGAGAGCAGACGATTTTTACTTTTTACATTCTCGGTAATATTGTGAAAATCGATGACGGTTGTAAACGTTATCGACTCGTTTAAGCGCGTATATAGAAATTTAAGAATAAAAAAATGGCAAAAGAAGAAATTTAAATTAATTTTCCCGTTCTTTTCAATTTATTATGTTCCAAGGATGATTTTATATATTTTATTCTCCGTCATTTTCAAATTAATTCGTATTCAAATTCTTGTTCGTATTTATACGATACGTGTAATAAAAAAGTTTTTAAAAGAATGATATTTATTTATTAATGTTAAAGTTATTGGCGCACAGGATTGAATTATCATTCATCATTGAATTCACTTTACGAAAATAATTGCAAGAATTTCATTTTCCTATTTTTCCATGACTATCTAAAATAATAAAAATTATTCACAACTTTTGTGTTTATATTTTTATAATTTTAACGTTTATGTGTTTTTTTAATGGAATTTCGTTTCAAATGGTAGCTTTTACGCCATTTTTTTTATCCCAATAGACTTGCATTTTTGATTTCACATCGAGTTTATTATAGCATTCTCATCCTTTCAAATACGGTTCTCGTGAAACCTATTCCAGCCACCAATATTATAAAAAAAAGGAAAAATGCAAACTGTGCATTCCATTTGATAAATCAATTTTGATTTTGATAATATAAAAAAAACATCAAAAATATTTCCAGTTATGTAATGTTTTAAAAAAATGTTCAGGTATGGAATGTTTTTTTTTCTTGCGTAAAATATGTTTTAAAGATAATTATATAAAAAATTACAGCAAACACACGCGAATTTATCATTTTTCATTTGCTTGCAGAAAACAACATGCAATTTGAACTATATATATTCTGAAACTTTAGTTTCATTTTAAATAGTATGTTTCCTCGTATCCTTTATACATATATATATATATATATCTGTGAATGTTTGTTATTTGTAATGAATTATTACGTAACAATGAAGAGGACACGAACATTTCTTAATTTTAAAATATCAAGGAACTAGATATTCACTTGAAATTCTGAAGTCAAAGATGGCTCCTTTTTCACCGTAGCTTGAAATATCTTGACCATTAGTCTTAATTGAACAAAATTTTATTTTTCTCTCAGTCGAGTTGAAACATTTTGAATAGAAGATCTATTCCAGAGGACACTACTCTAATGACGTCCCTTGTTATCGCATTCAATGAAAACAAATATAATCTGCAGCCAATGAAATCATCTGTTAGCGTGCGAAAAACTCTCTGCAGTCAGCAATCCAAAGTTTCCAATCCAAACTGACATTTACGGTGAAATACATTTAACGCGAAAACGCTTAAGACGAAATTGGTTAACACGAAACAATATACAACGATCCTAAAAAACTACTACCTTCATTTTTTCTCTTAACACGAAACGCGAAAATCGCTTAACACGGAAAGATTTCTCTTCTGGGAATGAACAAAATACGGAAAACACCAGCCGTGTAGGCGAAATTTAAGAGGGGTGTAAAACACTGCCGTAGCTACTTCTAAGTGGCTCCTGTATCAAGATTACTTTGGGGCCCTTTTTAGACATAAGAACCCGGCTAGTGGAACTGTGGTTACACATGGTGGGGCCCCTGTAGCTTGGGAGCCCCGTATCATTGATACGGTGGCAGCTACGCCCCTGGTGGGAAATGAAAGAGAGATCGTTTTGTAGAAAGAAGGACAATTTGGCTTTGGAATAGCCTGTGACAAGAGCCAGTTTTGTTTATCTAAGCTACTTTTTTTCACTCTTCTCCCTTACAAATGCCACACAAAAACCTTTCATCTCTCATCAGTTGGTTTTGGAATTCCATAACGAGTGCACATCGCAGTGTGAGTGAAAATCAGTAAGTTTGGTTCGCATATTTTTCTATTTTATAAGAATTTTTTTATGAGCACAATGGTAAAGAATGGGGAAAGTTAACTTCTATTTCGCTTAAAAAGACGGTGGAGCTTTTTAAGAATGTTGATCAAAAACAAAATACGAAAATTGAAATTTGTAAAGATTTGGTGTTGCCAACTCCATATTATCAACAGTAATTTGCAAAAAACAGAGGATGGTTTTGGAAATGTTTGAAAGGAGTAAGTCTGAGCCAGAGCTCTATGCAAATAAAAAATGCACTCTAATAAACTTGATTTTGTTGAATATATGGTGTGTTGTTTTTTTTTGCAATAGCTTTTAACACGAAATTCTTTTAACACAAATAATATTTCAGTCTCTTTAGTTTCGTATTAAACGATTTTCACTGTATTGTGGCATTTGAATTATAAGAATATAGAAGTTTGTAAAAGTATTCTTAGATCTCGAGATGAAGAAAAGTTCAAAATTTAATATTTTTCGTGAGTGAAAATGGAATTTTTTTAAAAGCACTCTATTTATGAACGAATGTCATAGAAAAACTAAGTTAAACGAAAAAAACTGATATACATTTTTTGAATGTATTGGACAGTATTTTGGCGAATAAGTGTTCATATTTTAATTTTATTTTGCTACTCATTTTCTTTTACTGATACTCAATTTTAAAGTAATGTTAACTTGCAAACAATTCTGGATGCTGCCAGTTTCAAGGGTAAGCAACAATAACAAATGCTATTGAATATTAATCGAATTTTTAAACTTTTATTTTTTTCGACAACTTCAGTTAAACAGTTCCCCCTCAAAAAAAGAAATCTGTCAGTGTGTATCTATTTATTTATTTTTTGAGTATAGACTGGGAGAAATGTCATCCACAGTTTCCAAATATTAATAAATTGTCTCGTACTTCTAGCATTTGAAGAAGAGTAAGCAGATTTTTTGAAGAAACTTCTTTTCTTTTCACTGTGTTTTTCGTTTTATTTGAATGAAGCACTTTTCCTTCTTCCTAAGCCCTCGAAATGTTCTTCCGCTTCTTTGCTCTTATGAGTGAGTGAACATCGCAATGTTCAGCTACACGAGGTCTTTTGGTGACGGACCTCGTCATTTTGAACCGTGGTCAAGTGACGAGGACGATACCTGAGTTGGCACCCCCATCTCCTAACTACCTCACCAATGGGAAGATGTTTAAGCTCGGCAGGTTTCTAATGGAACTGGGCTCGATCTCGTGACTTGCTAGCCAAGATCCGATATCTTGACCACTGGGCTACCGCGGCCCCTTTGTTCTTATGAGTTTCCCCAGAATGTGAAGCCATAGATGATATCGAAAATAATAATTAATAGATCCCAATAAAGTTAAAACTGCTTCCGTAAAATATTTCTCGGTTTTTTTTTTTTTTAAGTTTAAAAGACTTGACGAATTTCGTAATGCTGGAGGCGCTCTAAAATTAATTTGTCATGTCATGTCATGATGTATTTATTCACTTTTCACGGAACATAATAGAAAACAGAATTTCGCTAAGCACAGGCCAATAAGAATTCAAAGGCTGCCTGGTTGTTTCATGAAAGTTGCGTTTAGAAGGAACGGGAGGGTTATTAACGACATACTGATTTCGAACCCCGATTAAGTGACGAGAGCGATACCTGAGCTAGCACCTCAGTCTCTCACTTCATGCGAATAAGATTTTGAGTTCTTGCAGATGTAACAGGCACCGGCCCTAACTTCGCAATGGCTCTTTAGCGAAGTCGGATGCAGTGCGCGAGTCGACTGGACCATTGCTCGGATCTGTGGGCAACAAATATCGTGAGAGGTCCATTGTAGGACATTTTTGAATCTTACTCGTGACATTAATCTTCAAAAATCGTGATAACCAGTAAACTATCGCCTACATGAATATTTTTATTGCGATCGAGTCATCTTTGAGAAGTTTTAAAAACGCAAGATGAAACTGTGTCTCGACTGCACTGAATTTTTCGTTTAGTAATCTAACATTTTGGGGTAAATTCATCTATTAGCATCAGACTTTCAATAACTCCTAAAAAGCAGTTGTATTTTCAATTTATTTTTTAAAGACTTCACGCACTGATTTCATTTTCTTGACGGTAGTTAAACTTCTGTGATTTTCAAAATACGTTCATTAAAATAATCTTGTTCTATAAGGTAAAAAAGTAAAACTGATCTCTCTCCTCGACTTATTTTCAGTTTTGAATTACGTCATGTTGAGTGATGACGTCACTTAAATAACAATTTTCATTAACAATTTTGTATCGTACATGGGATGATCTGTAAAATGGAATAGTCCTCTCTACTGGTGGGTATTTCGTCACAATTTGTACAAATTTCTTTTTTTCTTAAATCCTGTTTTCATGACACATTTTTTTAAATAATATTTCGCCAAGTTTGGTGAATTTACTTAATTTTGCTGTCAAAAAATATCCTTAGAAATTATAAAAGCTCTATTTTAAATGTAAAATTGCTTGGGTATTATTTAATATATATATGACAACGTAGGTTGAATAAACGTCACACATTATAGCAAAACGATGGCTGTTGGTGACGAACCTCGTAGTGAGGAGGTGATGAAGACGACACCTGAGTTGGCACCCGCATCTCCTAACTGCTGCACCACACCAATGAGAAGCCATTCAGCCTCGACAGATTTAAAGTGCATCAGCCTCCTCTGCACGGTGAGTCTTCAGTGCCAAAATAGGCTCCTTTTTCTCGGCATTTTATGTTCCTCTCTTTAGGGTAGAGAAAGAATATATTTTTTTTGGTGGGGGATATATATTTTAAGTTCAAAAATTGGGTTTTCAATAATAACAAGCGCCTTTTTTATTTATAATAATAAAAGACTACATTTCATCATTTTTTTCAAATATAAATCTGCCAAAGCGCTTTTCGGAAGATTATTTGCTCATAAACGGGAAAGGAATTCTTTCTTTTTAATCGAATTACATCAAGTTCACTCATATTCTTTTTAAATTTTTGTTTGTAGAATTTATAGTGAAAGGCGTTTCATGTTAGTAAAAGAAGTAGAATGCATTTTGTTCGCTTAACTGTCAAGATTAGAGCAAGTCAAGAAATTGTCGATTAGAACACAATTACACTTTTTTGGAATAAAGAATTCACATATCCAAAGCTAATCCTTTTTTAGTTTCAGAAAATTTATTTAAAATATTCCGAATTTTTTTGGAGAGGGAGGGGGGGCACAGAGTAATATTTACGTTAAAAATCTTTAAAAGAGCAAAAAAGTGCCGTACTTTACAAATGAAAACTGCTTTAAGTATATTTTAAGTTTCCCAGTTACATAGGAGGATAAATTCTGCAAGATTTGCAAAGAATGATAAAACATCTAAACGCGAGACTTAAATAAACAAACAAACAAAAACAAATTTTAGTGGCAGTGAAAAAAATATCTTGCCTGCACCATTTCGATTTGTGCATCACGTAAAGAAAAGTGTTTATATCGAACGGACCTGTTTACTATAAGCATTGCAAAACGTTGATTGAAGGGGGGTAGTAAACAATAGGTTCTAGTGGTTGACGGAGTGAGGAATAGATTGTACATGGCTGTGTGTGAAATGAAATTCCTTCTGTGAGAATGAAGTAAATCAGCTTCGAGGCCAATGGACTGACTGAGGATGGGAATGGAGTGCTGAAATACTTTTGAAGAATTTGGGTTGGAGAAAACTGTTGTTGAGTGTCCTCGCTCAGTCTGAATAGTTGAAGGAGCGAACTGCAAACATTCCTCCATTGATCAGAAATGCTGTTAAAACAGACGAAGAGCACTGTAAAATGCCTGACATTCTACCATTTTCGGGTTGGAAAATTTAAGAAACAGAAATTTTTTTAAGATACCTTTCTGAATAACTTGTTTAAAATTATAATTTTTAAAAAGTGCTTAACATTTGGTGAAACAATATACTCATCTACTGTTTAGGTAGAAAGATGAGTTATCTGTAAGAAAAAAGGGGGGGAATCGTGCAGTTTTTGAAATCGTACTTGCCGTTTTCGAATTTTAATTAAAAACCCTAAATCTGGAATCCTTGAAGTGAATTATACTACTATCTCTTCAGTAATATATATGTACTGAGTATTGATTATCGCTATGGTACTGTCAAATTTAATTGAGATGCTAGGTTGCTTTTCTTTCTTTTGTATTAGATATATAATTGTGAAGAGAAATGTAAAACTTTTTTTGTAAAGAAAACAAAAATTCAAAAATTTGTATTCCTTTTTTTCCCTTTAAAAAAGAATAATAATAATTGGAAATAATAAAGAAATTGCGTACGAAATTTTCAAAAAAAATATTTCCTTTTTACCGAGATATTTGTCATGCGATCGCAGCCAAAAAAAGTCGAATGGATTTTTTAACCGAGTGAGAATGAATATTAACGTCGTACTATTCAGCGATGGACCCGTAATTTTGAACCATAGTCAAGTGACGAGGACGACACCTAAGCAGGCACCACCTCTCCTAAATTTCATTCCACACAGGGAGGGCGTTCGAGCTTCGCCAGATTTAACATGTGTATCGCCCCCCTACTCGGCGAGGCGAGTCTTCAGTGGTACTAGGCTCGAACTCATGACACGCCGGTCACGATCGTTACCCTCACCACTAAGCTACCGCGGTCACACGAATTTTTCAAAGAACGTCGTCTTAGAAGGTGTGTGATTGGCTTCCATTCCATGTATATGGATGTAAAATTTTTTTTTATACAGTTCTACTGTCGCTTCAAATGTCCAACTTTCATAAAGAAATGAGCTTGAATGTGTTTAGACGTGAAATATTTAAAACCTTTTTTTATGATTCCTTTTTTGTGTGAAGGATATGGGATCAATTATACGGGTTCAACATAGTATTCGACGGTTAAATAAAACGTTAGTTTTAAAGGTCATTCCCAAAAAAAAATGTTTTTTGAGGAATATGCAAAGTTAGAAACGAAGTTTTGGCCTGTGATTGTTTTTTAAAGAGAAATAGAGTTATACTATGCACATGAAACTTAAAAACTCTTGATTCTCTTATTATATAATTATGATTAAAAGTATTTGACATGCGTTATTATTGCGTTATACCTCTTGAAGTATTCCCTCAATATTTTCTTCCGTGTTTTTTCGCATTTTGTAAGCCGACAGCACAATTCGGTTGTATTTTTAAATAAACATGTTATTTTTATAAATTTTTCATAAGTAAATTTTTCGATCATTCAGACATGATAAATCAGTGTTTAAATTATACATTTATTTCATTAGTTATTCATATGTATATATAATTCTCTTATTTTTGCAAACAAACAGCACTTTAAGCATTTTCACAATGATTTTTCCTGCTACATTTAGCATTCATTTGTTCATCTCAAGTACACATTATACGTAGAAACGAAGAAAACTCTTTAAAATAAGTAGCATATGGCCTATATTTTTAGGAAGCAAAATGCTTCGCTTAAATTTTTTAAATTCCGTTTTTATAAGATCCCCTTGTGAAATTCTCCTTCAATCTAAAAGGTTAAAAAAATTGCATGATGAAAGTAAAATAAATATAAGCAATTTAGATTCTTTGGGAATCGCATCGGGAAATTATAGTCATTTATCAATGCCTATTTTACTTAAATAACTCCCGCATAATCTAGTTGTGGAGCTCCATCGTCTAAAAGATTCTAAAAAGATTGGGAATGTTAAGACATTAATGAAATTCATTAAATTTGAAATAGAATCTCGCGAGTCTGCACACATTGCACTTGGGCATTCTCAGAAAGATCTAGACACCCTCCACGAAATTTCTCGTATCAACAACAACAGTTTCAATTTCAAAATAATATTCTTTCATCTTCCGCTTTAATTACGGTTGTTGAAAATGTGAGAATCTTTTGTAATTCAGATACACGCACTGCAATAAGATGCCAGATCTTTGCTAATGAACAAAAACGTAACAAATTAAAGAGGGAAGATGTTATATCGGTGCATGACAAACAAGCATTTAATTTCCCAATACAAGGAAAAAACTACAAACATGTGAAACTTGTCAGAGTTTACAGCATAATTCCCTATTTTGCCCTAGAACCGTAAGAAAAACGCTACTTCTAAATGATAAAATGGAAAAAAAAACCCGAAACTGACAATATAAGGAAATCTGACACAGAAACTGATGTGAAAGAAGTTGTAATGAGTTCTGTTGAAAAATCTCACAATTCACCTGGAAATTATGCGATATTACTTCAAACGGCTGAAGCTCAGGCTCTAATAAAGTTATAGTTAGGCTTTTATTTGTGTTTCTGGACACCAAACTTTTATGCGTAAAGATGTAAAATAAACGTTAAATTTAAAACCGCGAACACTGTTAATTTATACCTTCTTGAATCGAAAGTCTCTCGAGAAAACATTCGAGGTCATAAATCTAATCTTAAGCTCCCTTTCAATCCATAAACATCGAAGCTCTACTGCGTCCGACAAAATTACACTGGGGGTAATTTTTGTTCGAATTTGAACCCGATACTTATACACAACTTCATTCCATCTACTAGCTGTTTAATGGCTGATTCAACCGGAAAAAAGTCGGTTACAAATTCTTCTAGGCGGCAGTTTCTTGGTTAATACTACAGCAAGGGAGAGCCTGCTAAAATAAATAAGAATTTGTTTATGCTACCCAACCTCTTTGAAGATAGGTTAAAAAGTCAATCGCCAAACCCTAGAAAAGTAAAACATGCATCTGTTTTGAATAGTTCTGGCACCGTAGCGCTTATGGGAAAGAGATAGAGGATGAAACTACTGAAGTTAAAAAACGTGCACGTTTATGTTATTTTCGAAAAAAAAAAGTTGGTGTTAGGAAGTGCCGTTGAATATAAAAGACCGACGATATAAAAAAAAATTACGTAATAACTTTAACGCGTTTCTGATAAAAACTTCTTTTCTGGTTCTATTTTTTTTAAATACAAACTTTAGGATTAGGGAGTTAGAAACTAATTTAATAACTTAATAGAACTTTAGGATTTATAGTGAGTTTTATTTTAATTATAAGTAAGTTTTAAATTTTTGTTATTTTTTATAAAAACTTTAATCGATTATAATTGTTGAAACAAAATATTCCAAAAACTGTCTTTTCTACAAATGGATCCGAAAACTGCGTTGAATACAAAATTATAATTTTATATAATGCGCTGTAAAAAGAAAAATAAATATATTTAAGCTTACGCGGAGAATGTAAAAAATTATAAAGTGTGAGACAAAAATATAATCCAAAATGATATTTGGTGTGGGTGGGGGCGATGTTCGCGCTAAATATGTTGAGGCTCAAACATACTCTCGTGCTGTGGTGTGTAAATTTGGAAAGGGGGTGCCAGCTCAAGTGTCATCCTCGTCACTTGACCATGGTTCAGAATTATGAGTTCCGTCACCAAAAGCTGTCGAGTACCTGAATAGTGCTATGCTAATATTCACTCACTCATTAGATATAAAGATGCTAAATGTATATTCATAAAAAACAATAATTGTGATACTGCAAAATTGGAGCCTGTTCTTTTATCATCATTGTCTAACGGAACTCGAATGAGGGATGGAAATTAATTTACCAAAAAAGCATTATCAGCTTTTGTTTCCCCTTATGAAGCAAATACATTTTGTGCACTGTAATTTTCGTATTTTAATTTTTTTGTAAACACTTTTGAGATGCTCTAAACATGCAGTTTATTACGATTCAATGATATTTATAATCGCGGTCAATTATGAGAAGCTAAATTTTCTTTATTTCGAATAATATCCTAAATCTTAGAAATAAATATATTTAACGAACATCTCGACTTTGTCAAATTAAAATACGTATTGAGAAATGTGTTAAGTGTTTTTGCTCTTCAAATTTTTTGTAAGAAATGTATTTTTTAAAAAAATTATATTTCCTAACATTTTTGCGTCGTTAAATGAATGAAACTGCACTAATGGCACAAATATACTTTATAATCACATCACTATTGACGAAACTTAAATTCGGCAGAGAGTCTATAGATGTATGTGCGCAAAAATACTCTTGTATTAAATAGGAAAAATCAATAAACCTCCTCAAAGAATATTCAACTAAATAATGTATTAATTTACACAATGAATCGTACAAATGTAATATAACCTCATTTATACAAGGGAAAAAAACTATATTTATTCAAAACCTCTATTTTTCCTACCACCAAACGATTTTGAAAGAAACGGAAAAAAAATGGTTTTTTTGTTGTTGAATTTCGTGATCTACTCAAATTTGAAGTAATTCATCCATTTTTCGAATGCTGAAAGTTATGGTGTCTCTCCCCACACACACACATTTCAGAGGCTCCATTCCCCCATAACAGTCAAACCAAAAATAAATAAATAATATAAATAGACCAGGGAGACGACTTATATATAAATATCTTTTCTACTGCATAAAATAGTTTTTAAACTATTTTTACGTATGCATTTTCGTTTTGATGACAACCATTTGGTTACCAAGGCGACGTGGATGAGTGTTAGCTAATTCAACGAAAGAAGCTGGATTCTGGAGGGGCTTATAATTCTCTATTATATTTGATTTTTTCCCTTTTTTTTTGTATGAAGTAAAGGACTAAAAGAAACTGGCTGCGTAAAAAGAATAAACAATGTGAATCAACGGAAATTCGTTTAAAGATTTTAAATTTTATTAAAGACAAATAACAGGATGTTTAATAATAAATAAAACATTATGACGAAATGACATGTAAGAATTAACGTTTTATTTCGTCCGTAGACAGGCATCATGTTTTCATAAATTTTTTCTTTAAAGTTGAACCTGATAAAATTTCAGCTTTTGATGAAATATTAGAAAATATTTCTTTTGCAACAGAGAACGATATACGTTTGTATTCGTACCACTGATTCTGAAGAATAAACTAACAATTTTGAAGTATCGAATGCAGTTGTGAAATAAAAATTTTATTTTAACAAATCGTTTCGAAAATTCGATATAAATTTTTGCCATGGATAAAATGTATCCGAAACTGCATAAATGTACTTGTAGTTTGCTGGGATCGTTTTATTCTTTTGTGTTAACCGATATTTCGTCCTGCGTGTTAAACGTATATATATTTCACTGTTTTCAAATACATCTTTTTGTTCCATTGAAAAAGATAGCACTTAGATGTTTTTCTTGTTTTAATTCCTCCAAACAGAAAAAGTTTCTTAAGCAGTATTAGCCTCAGACATATCTCAATGAGCATATCAGAAATGAAAAGTGTTGCTGCGTTTACTTCTCAAAATCTGACATTTTAACTGCAATTTGCAAAATGATTTACCACCTCCGAAGTGTAAAAATGTGCATCAGGAAATACGACTGTAATTATTACAGTTATTCCTTTTTCGAGGCGGAATGCTTATTCTCATCATGATTTTAATTTTCACAACTGTATTGTTTTTATTACCACCAGTGGCGTAACGGAGAATATTAGGGACCCTCTGCAAAGTCAGGTTTTGGGCTCCAAACCGGATCTTACAAGAGATTGCAAAACCATAACTTTTGGGCCTCCTAGAATCCTAGTCCGCCAATGTGATGAGGGGATGCACATTACGCTACTGATTGACATCTGCCTGATGGTGTCAGGTCAAGGCCCACGAAAGTCATTACGGCAAGGGGCTAGCAATTTACACCTGTCGTTAGCCGTAGCTTTGAGCAACATGCAGGTGACACTGCTTTGGTTCGGTTTTTCCAAAACTTTGAGGGAGAACACAATGTGGGAGGTCAGGGGCTTCCCACCTCTCTTTCCCTTCCACCAACCTTACGAGAGGGTTTGCGGCTCGATGACTATTTAGAGTACCCCCATGCCACAAATTCTCTATAAATTTACAAACATCCATGCCTTTTCCGGAACTGGAACCCAGGCTCAACAGTCAGCGTCATTAACCAGATAGGGGCGTTTTAAACCATATAAATACCAATCTTAAAATTCAAGCTACATTTTACTTTAGAGTTACATTTAGAAAACAAACTAAAAGTTTATTCATATATTTTTTAAAGAATACGGATTTTCTTTTCTTTCTTTCTTTTTTCCGGCTATAGAGGTAAAAGTTAGTTTATAATACAGCTATGAAATTCGTTCGAAATTTGAAAACCAGTCATCGAGTGAACGAGTGAGTGAGCCAATATTAACGTTAGCTACACGAGGGCTTTCGGTGACGGACCTCGTAATTATGAACCATGGTCAAGTGACGAGGACGACACCTGAGCTGGCACCCCCTCTCCTAACTTCCACACCACACCAACGGGAGAACGTTTGAGCTTCCATTGACAACAAGATACAATACACTGCAAGCCGATATGTTCTAGAATTTAAGAAATAGCTAGACAGAGAATGAGGAATTGAAGTTTGAATTAGCTCTGAAGAATGTAAAACCCGTTGACTGTAAATTTTGTGAGTTTTTAAACTTATACTACCAGAAATTTTAGAAAGCTTTTTAAACACCAACCTTTTTAACAGTTTTTGAATAGCAATCAAAGTTTCCATTTATTTTTAGAAATTCCTTCGTTCACTTTCTGATTTCACAATAGACTCCTGTATTAAACTATTGAAATAAAGATATCATGAGTGTAGACATACATAATGCTTAAGCCATTACGTAATCTCATATAAGACATCGCTTAACAGTCCTTATGAACACTTATCCTTTTCAGTAAACAACAAAACAAAAACAAAAAAACCCAAAAAGGATGGGGGATTTTTTCATCCGATGTATTAGGTACTACTTCATTACAATTTATTTCTTTCAGGTTTGGAAAAAGAATTTTTTGCAGTATTTAACTGTGCTATAAGCGGTGAAAAAAAGGATTCGACATGTGAATATTTTTGCATATATTGAATTAATAAATAAAAACTGTATACAAAAATAAAACAATTTTTATTGATTTATAATCAAAAATCCTTAAGTATTAAATGCAGCATCTTTTGCAATACATTAAAATGAAATAAATTAACAAAATGACTATTATTTCATTCAAAGGCTGTTAAGCAAACAAAAAAAGTATTCGCGACAAGTTATAAAAATAAATGAAAATAACTCAAATAATGTAAAACTAATATCTAGTTGCCAGTAGTGCACACAGGAATTTTTCAAGGTGGAGTGTCCAGGGTCGAAAGTCCACCATTCTTGTTTCATGCTCCTTTTGATTTTGTCGATTTTCGGGAACAAAAAACAGTAAAAAACTAATTATTGAATAAATAATTAGCGTTAATTAATACAAATAATCATTAATAACGAATATTTAATTAAGTTTTATGTACTATATACTTAGAATTACAATCAATCGGAAAAAAATGAAGGCTTTTGAAAAGGGGGGATACAGACACCCCCCTTGTGTGCGCCACTGTTAGTTGCTTTTCCACTCCAAAGGGAGACTTTTTTTTAGACGCTGTGGCATCGATTTAACTAAATTTTCTGTCACCTCTTGTGGTCAATTTTTGCCCATTTCTGTCTAAGGATCTCCATTTGAAGTTTGTTGGAAAAATGGCGTTCCCTTCATCTTTTTTCCAATATACTCCATGGGTGCTCAATTGGGGGGTTGAGGTCTGGACTTAGGGCGAGTGTTTTTATCACTTTTGGGCAGTTGTATAGCAGCCAAACCTTGTATTGTGAGCGGAGTGTGTTTTGGGTTATTGTCTTGGTAAATCTGGTAGTCCTCTTCGATTCCCAGTTTTTAAGCACTGGCACCCAAATTTTCTTTTAAAATCTATATGTAATTCAGATGGTCCATTATGCAGTTAACTACGACAACATTTCCCACTCCTAAAGCAGCCATACACCCCCAAACCATTATACCCCTCTTCCTCCATGTTTTACTGTGGACACCCTATTTCGTTCTTCCAACTCAGCATTGTGTTTTCTGTACACTGTAACCTTGCCATGGCACCCAAAAATATTAAATTTGCTCAGGTCTGTAAAAATTACATTGTGCCAGAATTCTACTGGTTTGTTTGCATATTTCTAGCAAATTCCAGTCTTTTAACTTGGCTCTTTTTGGATATATATGGCTTCTTTAGAGCAGTTCTAGCCTTAAATCCATTATTATGCAGGTAATTTCTAACAGTTTGGGGCGTGTAACATCTATATCCAAACAACACTTGTTTACTTTTGCCAAGTTTGATGCATTGGTTTTGGGGCCTTTTTTAATTTGACGTACGAGCCACTGTGCTCCACCCCTTCGGAAATTCTTTTGGTCGACCAGATCTTGGCTTGTATTCAACCGTTTTTGCTCTTTATACTTTTTAATTATATAGTGCACCCTTGTTCTTGGCCTGTTTGTTTTCCGATAACCCATTTTTAAAGTGCATTATGATTACATTCTTAATTTCCAATGATAACTTTCCTTGTTTTCGGCCCATCTTGCTCATTGCTTAAATAAAACCTTCTAAATGTGCCCTCAGAAATAGTCCAAGTGCTTTGAATTACAAAAATTTGTAACCACACTTAACGGTAATTTTGCTTCCTGGTAAAAAAATTTATCAAAATCTCCTATGTCGAATACTTATTTTGCTTGCCGAACTGCTTTTGAAAATGATAGCAGTGATTTTTTAAATTACATTTGTCTTTGTAGCACAGAATCCTCTACATTAGAAACTGAATTGTAATGTGCAACAGATAACGAAACATGGTTTTGTTAGTGTTGCATATTAAGGTGTTTAAAGTCAATATTCGTAGAAATCGTTGCATGTCGAATATTTATTTTAACCGCTATATTTTTTATATCTCGATTATCGAGGCTTAATTATCCATACCAAGTAATGCCGATACTAGATATAATTCAAACAGCTCTTCAAATGGTTTCAAAGTGTGACAACACCTTTTAGGCAGCAACCGACTTCCTTTGGATGTGCAAGAGAATCATCAGTAAGGTGACCATTTTTTACAATGAAAAGGAGGACTAAAAATTTAAATAAAAGTTACAACGTAACTGTATGAAACATTTTATTAATTCAAGAAAAATTACGTTAATTACGCTTTTAATTATTTACTTTAACGAGTACTTTTCCATTGAATGATTTTTTTTGTCGACAGATCATTTGCTAATATATTGGAAATTTCGGAGAAAAAAATATCCTTCATACTTAATTTTACTTTAAGCACTGTAGCTAATATATTAACATTCCATCTTGATTTCTCACTTGTCCAAAAATCATTACCAACTGAAAAAAAAACTTTCAACTGCTGCATAATTTGCACAGGACATGACTACGTAAATTCAGCAAGAATAACTAAATTTTCATATGGAATCAATTTTAAATGGTTTAAGTATTTTTACCCATCTTCTTACAGTTGTTCTAATTTATTAGAATTTAAATATATATTCAGCCTTCTTTCTACTTCAAACAGACAATTGCCATTGATTTTAATATCAGGTAATTTTTTTGATAAAAACTCAACACAATCTTCTATATTTGTCCACTTTATTTACGCGATAAAGTCAAAAAACACCTTTGAAAGCTGTTATTTCCTGTGATATATATTTCAGACCAGTTTTCGAAATATTGGAAATATATACTTGATTTATCTCTGAATACAAAGATTAACATATCGGTTTTAAAATATTGAAAAAGAGGACAAGTAGGAGGACACTTTTCGAGGAAGAACAGAACTTATGAAAGGAGGATTGTCCTTCCTAAAGGAGAACGGTTGGTCACCTTTTTAACAGGTACATATGCAGTGAAAGGAATATTTGAAGAAATACAAATGACTGCCTTGAACGGCAAGAATACTGCAACTCAAAGCTATGTAGAGTCCTAAGAACACCGTATTTTTTACCATTTATTTTGTGTTCATTTCATAAAGATTAAAGAATTTGTTTTATTGAAAATACTAGCTGATGTTCTCTGTAAGGCTAGATGCATTTATATAATTTAGTCTTCCAGGGAATATTTGTTGGTGAATTCTTGTAGCGCAATATGGCTTTAAAATATATAATTAAACATTTAAATTGTATTCACATAATTGTGTTAATATTGTGGATGAGAAATCGGTCATTATATTTGTTTATATATTAAATATTGTCTGAAGTAAAAACTGTTTTTTTTGTGCATTGTGTGAATTTTCATTAGACTGAGCAATTTTAGTTAATAAAATGGAACGATGGCTTAGTATATAAATTTTATAAACTCTTCGTGATAACTTAATCCTGTTTTCATAGCTTAAAAAATTGAATGTGAAACAAATTTAAATTTTAAATAAAATATATAAATTACTATACTTGTCCCTTTGTCTAAAAGACTTATTACATGAAATTGTTTAGGAATTACAAAATATTGATTTCAAACCATTCGGTGATTTTCTTGAATATCAAGATTAAGTATAGTAGGTGAATATAGTATACTCAAATCAGGTAGCATTTTCTTTCAGTTGAGCATAATTAGCTACAAACACAATTTTGTACAGTAAATTATTTAGCATTTATTTTTTGAATGCAGTTGAAATTAATATAATTTGTTATAATATTGTGTGTGTGTGGCATCCACTGTTTCCCCATTATATTTCTATATTGAAAGAAATATTATTTCTAGTAGCTTCAAAGCATATCCTTAATTTTCGTTGATTCTTGACTTAAAATTTTAAAAATTACATCATTAAAATAGTTTTAATTTTTTTCCTGGAACACAATAAACCATGGTATGTAGTATGTAAGACTGTTGGAAAAACTGTGAATTTAATAATTACAAAAGGGGATCACCATTTCCCATTCAATGAAAAAAGCTTAACTTGTTTGAGTTTTATGTTTGCTATATTTAATTTTTTCCAACGTACATATTCGAGTCTTAAATTAAACAGCTAATCGTTTTTCAGAAAAGAAAGTCCAAACATGAGATTCCAATCTCAGCTCATTCATTTTAACGGTCATCGCGTAAGTACGCTTCACCGCTTTACTCTCCAATGGAAACCTAAACTGAAAAATGATGATTCAGCAATTCTGGAAAGAAATATACAAACCAATTAAAAATGGGAGCAGTTGGCGTGAGTTTTGTCTCCTTGCTAAGATAGTATTTCATAACTCAGCAGCACGTGTGTGTGTGAATATTACACACACACACCTTTTTTTTGTTTTGCACTTCCTTGAGTGAATATTTGAATGGAAGTGTTTTAGATTTATTGCAAACATTGAAGTGAAATATATGAAAAACTTTCCTTTCAATGTTAATAAAAAATGCAGCATATTTAATATACAATGCTTTAAAAGGAAAGGATAGTTGATTTTAGTTTCATTAACTTTTTCAAGAGAAAAAAATCGATTTATTTAGGAGACTTGAATGAACTAAGAACACGTTTTTTCATTGCTTTTTAATTTACATATGACTCTAGAACAGCCTTTCCCAAACTGTGGGGCGCATCCCCTGGGGGAGTTACGTTGGGGGCGCGAGCATATCGAAAAGTGGAAAATAAAGGATTTAGAATAATCATCAATTGACTGAAATGAAGCAAAACAAAATATTCTGACTTAATAAAAAATTCAAAACAAACATTCACTCTACCTTTTGATGCTTATAAATGTATCAGTACAGCAAAAAGTATTTGATATAATTAAGTTATCAACACAAAAATAAGCAAGTTTAATAATTACTTGTGACTTCCATGGACTTTTCATATACGAAATTGAATACTTATCTTGATAATTTGTGCAGTTTATAATTAAAAAGTCACATTGTACCTTTAGCGTGGAAGTACATTATTATTGCATTCAATACATAGTTATTGTATGAGGGGGGCATGATGAACATTATGACTGAAAATCGGGTCCCGAATACCGAAAGTTTGAGAAGTACTGATTTAGAAACATTTTCTCTTACAGACACAGCGAAACCGAGAGCATTCACATACTATGTATTTTTTTAAAATGAAATTACGCGCATCCTTTCAGTTCTGTGTGGTAATGAAAATAATATGAACTCAAGTTGCAATGCAACTTTTAGATGCTTTGTAAATAGTTACGTAGATTTCGCGATGAGCAATCGGATGCACAAATATATGAAAATAATATAAATAGTTAATTAAATAAATACATTCGGACCCGATTTAACGAATTTATTGAGAAAGAATAGTTTGTTCGTTAAATCGGGGTTATTCGTAATATTGGAGTCAAAACAAAATTCAAATTTTTTGCACTTACCTTTTTGAAATTTTATAATAAGCCACTACACAGAAAATATTCATGTTTAGAAATTACATTTTATTTTTTTATTTAGCAGCTAAAATAATATTAATGAATTTTTACGCACCAGTGAATTGAAAATTTTAAAGTACTGACCAATAGATGTTTGACAGTCTTTTTGATTCCTGACTCAAAAGATTTTTCGACTTTATGAAGAGAAGAAATAGTGCGTCATTTGCTTCGGGTATTTTCCCAGTTTCCAGACAATGTTAGACATTAGAAAATGTAACAGTTTCGGTTAGAGTTTCATCACCCATTTCTGCATCAGAATCGCTTTTCAGTGGCTCCGACAAATCAACAATATCCCGAAATTCGGTTGCACCGGTTGGCAGTCCGTCAACAGATGCAACAGGATCGTTCAAGTCTTAAAATATTTCTTGCGTTGTGGAGTGGGGTGAGATAAGAAAGGAGTTTCTTGTCCAATTCGAAATTCACGCGAGAGATTACACTCATGACGCATCTGTACCTGTCTCGACCATTTTCCGTCGAAATTTGCTACAACAGAAAAATCCTTTTTCTGTTCCGGACAAAAAGGATATCATTTAAAAAAAGTAGTCCAATTATTTCTAACTAAAGCTAAAATACACTGGTGTGCAAAACTTAAGCAACAATGTAAAAATTTAGCAGATAGCCATGAAATTGCAGAAAAGGAGGTCTGGAGATCAGTAGAGGGAACACGTAAGTCAGTAGAAAAGTCATGCATATGCAAATATCAGGAACAAAACGTCAGAAGCGATGTGAGCGTACGAAAAACGCGTGATGTCGGCGCGCGCTGCTCAACAGTAGAATGAAATGAAGGACGGAGACGCAATTCACCATATTCTCTGCAAGTGCCAGTGAGTCAGTTCGTGAAATATGGCTAGATGAAATCATCTGGATGACTTCACACGTGGAAGAATGATCGGAAAGCTGGAGGAGGGGCGTACTGTCACCAGTGTAGCTGCAGAGTTCGGAATCAACAAAGTGTCGTTTCGCGCGCTTGGAAAGCGTTCCAAACCACAGGTACAGCTGTTAGAAAGGTTGGTGTGGCCGCCACAGGACGACGACTGCAGGGGATGACCGATATATCATCCTGCAGGCGAAAAAAGTCCGACAGCAGTCAGCCAGCGCCATTGCTCAGAAACTCTGTACAGCAACAGGTCGACAAGTGTAGCGGTTTACTGTGGTCAGACGCCTTCACAAAGGGGGCCTGTTCACCCGCCGTCCTAAACGCTGCCTCCCGTTGAAAGATGGCCACCGAAGCCACCGTTTACAGTGGGACAGAGAGCACAAAAACTGGACAACTGATCAATGGAGTCGTGTTCTCTTTACGGATGAGAGTCGGTTCAGTACCAGAAGCGATTCTCAACACGTTTTGATTTGGAGAGAGATCGGGACCCGGTTTTATCCCAGTAACATCAAGGAAAGACATCGTTACTGTGGTCCTGGAGTTCTTGTCTGGGCTTGGCATTATGCTGAACGGCGGAACTAAGCTTCCCATTTTCGACAGATGGTCTGTAACCGGGGATCGCTATTGTGAGGAGGTACTTCTTCCCCATCTGCATCTTTTCCGAGGTGCCATTGGCCCAGACTTCATCTTTATGGATGACAATGCACTGCTACATCGCACTCTTGCTGTTGAGGAGCTGCTGGAAAGAGAAGATATCATTCGAATGGATTGGCCAGCGTGCTCCCCAGATTTAAATCCCATCGAACATGTGTGTGATGCTTTGGGGAGACGTATTGCCACACGCTCACATGATCCGGAGTACAACCAACAACTCAAACAGATGTTGATTGAGGAATGGGCACTCCTACCTCAAGAAATGTTGCACCAGCTGGTTCTGAGTATGCGGAGACGGTGCAAAGCAACCATTGTAGTACGGGGAGGGCATATACCATATTAAGGTACATCTGCTTGTTGTTCTTCCTGTTGGATAGACAATCATGAGTCATGATACTATGCGTTCAATAAAGCTTGTTTTTGTTTGATTCCATACCGTATGCGTTGTATTCCTTTTTCAGCGCCGATGCTTTCGTCATCCTTTACGTACATAATACTCTCCCTCATTTCAGAATTTCATGTCTCTCAGATGATTTTTCGTGAAGTTATGGCAATAAACCCACCTGTTGCTTAAGTTTTGCACACCAGTGTATATATATCAACTGTTGAAATAATTCGTTAAATTGGGGTCTTATAAATCGGGGTTCGACTGTGTATGCACATAAATACATAATAAGAACCATTGTTAATAACTCATTATATTATCAATATTTTTAAATGTATAAAGTGGACTAAAAACTTTTAACGAATGAAAAGAAATACTTTACAGCAATTTTGTTGAAAAAACATTCCAAAGCAATTCCTCAACATAGTCTCATACTACTTGTTGTACTTTCTTCAATTTTAAACTTTGCACTTAATTTTTTTAAAGAAATTTTTACTAAGTTTTTAAAGAAAAATAACATACAAAGCGATTAACCTTCGAGATAAATCTCGAAATGATTTTTACTTTTTTTAGATGATCATAAATTAGAGATATTTACAGACACGATGGCTCCGCGACGAGGATGTCTCCTCCACTCCGAAAATTTCTACACCACGCCTCGAGAAAAGTAGTGTACTTTCTTTTATGCAGCATTTACGGCGTCTATCTACAGATGTTGAATATACGTAAATACATACATATAAAAGGGGTAAATGTATACACACATTTTTATAAATAGCTGTCTGTGTTATTGATATGTTTATAAGTGTAAAGATGTGTAAGAATTTTCTCTTATGACAACAGAAAATACTTCGAGGTTCTCTATTATTAGTTTTTAACATTCGGAAACCCAATTTTAAACACACGTTCACTCTAGGTATTTCATTTCCACCACATTTTTTCCTTAAGCCGGCTGGGTGGCGTAATTGGTCAGGAGCTGGCGCAAGGTAACTCTAAGGATAAATTTACAGATATTTTGTAAATTTTTGAATGTCATTGCTGGAGAGATTTAATTGTTTGAAGACAAAAAGTTGCATGTACTCTGATTTTGGTTCTACATATCTAAAAAAACTTTCCTCATATGAAAAATATTTCGAGTCCGCAAAGAAATAGTTTAACAACTGAATGCTCCAGTGGCGTAACGGAGAATATTCAGGCCTCCTCTGCAAAGTCAGGCCCCAAGTAGGATCTTACAAAGGACTGCAAAACAATAAGATAACATAGATTTTGGGCCTCTTGTAATCCTGAGCCCTCCCGCGATACGGGAATGTAAGTTACGCCACTGGTGGTGCACCAAATATAAAATTATACATTTAGTGGTCCGTGCAGTTCTAAAGGTTGACGCCTGCTGGTTTGTTGGACTGTCAGTACTCGAAAATGTCTTCTATACTCCTTTTTTTTCAACTCCATGTGTTAGAGCAGTGATCCGCAAATCCCGGTCCGAGGACCGGTACCGGTCCGTGGATCAAATGGTGCCGGGCCGCCTAAATAACATTAAACTATTGCCATTTTATTTAAAGTAGTGCATTTCTCTCGGATTTGCGCAACTTTCCACGGAAATCACTTTTATTCATTTTTGGTGTAACTATATTGTATTTTGAAGGCATATTTAAATGTAACTAAATTAAAATTGCTAATTTAAAACAATGCAAAATATAAACAATTAACGTGTCCCACCCTCAGCGGGCCGCGGTAAAATTATCAAACGTTGACCGGTCCGCAGCGGTAAAAAGGTTGCGGTGCACTGTGTTAGAGAATTGCCTCCCATAAAATATATTGGAATTCCTGAGAAAGCATGGATTTCCATGTATAGTGCCTTGAAGGCATGGGGGCGCTAAATAGCCGTCGAGCGGCAAGTCCTCTCGTGGCGTTGGTGGAAGGGAAGAGAGATGGGAGGCCCCCAGAGTGTTCTTTTTCAAAACTGGGGTAGAACCGAGCTAAATCGTATTGTTACCTGTATTGCGCTCAAAGCTACGGCTAACGAAATTCGTACATCTAGCCCCTTCCCATGATGAATTTCGTGGGCCTCGATCTGACACAGTCGATATCAGGTGGCTCAGAAACAACAACAAACAACAAATTCAATTTAATGCACCCTTCTCTTTTCTGGTATTTATTTACTCTTATTAATTTATATATATATATATATAAACCTAACAACTACATATAATAATTTTTAAATTTTCCTTGAGGGGGAAGGAAATAAAAATATCGCTACTGTGAGAGTGAAAGAAGGTAACATAAATTTTAATCAAAGCAGATGAGGTAAATACACGAACGGAACATTTTATTACATCTGGTAATTAAGCAACGTTCGATATAAATAAATAAAGTTTTGAAAGTTTATTATTAATGTTAAAGTAAAAAAGAAACGATTTGAATCTGGCTTTATTTTACTGATGCAAGAAACGAGTAAAACGTGACAAAAATGTCAACGCATTTCTTCAATGGATTCGGAATTACTCTAGTATAAAAAAGATATACGTATAATAATTTTATTCCTTTTAGATTTTTCCACTGTAGTACCTTATCTTACTTAAACTTTTTCGAAATATTCATATTTTAAAAATAAATTTCGTTGCAGTGTTTTATTTTTTAGTACGGAAAAACACCCCGCAATTTAATTTTTACTCTCTCTCTCTAATTCTGTAATTAATAAACCCTTAAGAAATAATGCAGAGAATATTTTTTAAGGTAAAGTATTCTCTGAGGGAGATTGTTCTTGATTACATAACATCAAAATAGAGCGATCGAAGTATAATATTTTCTCTTTCTTTAAAAAAAAGTGCTATAAAATGTACTACAATTGCTTTTTTTTATTACTTTAATCAATTTTTATTGCAATAAATTACCGAATTTACTCGAATCTAAGCCGCACTGTTTTCTAGAGTGAATGCTACTGAAAATCGGGTGAGGCTTAGAATCAAAGGCAAAACATTTTTTGGATGAGAGAAGTTAAGTTTTAACCCTTTTCAAAAGGAAAAATGAAACCGTCCATTCTGACCACTTGCATCGAGGACATCCCATTCGACAGCTTATCACCAGAAATTCAGTCTATCCTAAACAACATTATCTGCTCGTATTTAGGCAATTTTTTGTATACGCTTTCTTTTAATCACATAAATATCAAAGAGGGATCGAAGGGAATATAGGCAATAGCATCAAGACGAGTTCACCATGAAGCAAGTATAAAAAGGAGGCAATTTTATATGCAGAAAAAAAACGGAACAGAGCAGTGACGACTGAAAATTTGACACGGATGAAACAAATATGCGTCGATGGAGTAAATAAAATTTTATAAATTTTCCTTGTAAATGTTCAACAGTTTTTCATAATTCTTTTACATTCTTCTATAATACCTTCTTTTAAAAAAATGTTGCATGGTAGACAATACCCCGTAGGAAAATGTCAACGCCAGAACCCATTCCAAAGTTAGCTGTGTGGACGAATGAGCGACGAATCATTTCGAAACATGATACTCTCGGTTAAAGTAATTATAGGTTCATGTGTATGTATTTGAAACTTTTTAATACTGGTAAAATAAATTAATTATTAGCTTCTTATTATTTATCATTAAACTCTTTAAAATTTCTTTAATATCGGATATTGAGGAGCAGCTTAGATTCGAGTAAATGTGGCAAGTTACAGATGAGAAATGAGTATCTGTTTTCATCAAATGAATGATATAAAAAAAGCAGCTTAAGCTTTCAAATAGTTTTTCATAATAAATGAATACACATATAAAAATAAATAAAATTCTAAGTCAGTATGTTTACATTTCAGATTATACAGTATCTTCTGTATTTCCAGTTTTCTGCCTTTTTATCAAGAAGGGCCTCTAATGTAATTTGCGTTTTCCTTTTACGCTCTGTAAGAAGTTGTTGGTAAGTGGATAAGGCATCCATAACGCCCCGTCTTTCCTTTGGACTCCTGGCAAAATTGGCTCCAGCTTTTTTTTTCTTGTTGCTTTATTTTCGTGTTTTTTACTATCACCCATGATAAAAACTAAAATCATAATATTTGTCACTATAGCAATCGTTATGTTATATAAATTTATACTGGCAATAACGTTAGCAAATGTTTGAAACGATAAAAATACGTTCGTATAACACCGCTGGAAAGAAGAAACATAGATAAACTGCTTCGGATATCGGGAAGCCTACCGCTGCGTGTAATTTTGGGGAATCCCACAATTGAAATAAAAGAGCGTTAAACCGGAACAGCACTAAACGAAACAGCGTTAAGCGGGGTTTTACTGTACCAGTTATATATATATTGAAGCTTTCTTTTTCGGTTATAAGCCAATTCATTGACTTTTAATACATATATTTTACGATTTAAATTTTTGAAACTCAAATTTCTTCATATATATTTACAGTTTTGTGTTATTTCTATATTTGCATGCGTTGTATGAAAATACTGAATCTTTCACTTTGTGTTAATTTTTCACCTAGTGCATAAGAAATTATATGGCAGGGATAAACTCACCAGAAAAATCCTTTTAACAAATTGTATATTTTTAAATTGAAACATGGGTATGCTTAATTCTTTATTTTTCCGAATTTTGTTCATATGATATATTTTTTGTAGGTATATGTTTTTGGTTTTTAATTTTGTATATTTTTTTAATTAAAATGTTTCATATTTATAATTCTTCTATTCCCTTGTATTTTTTTAGGAAAATAAGTATATATTTTATTTTTAACATGCTTATAAAGTCATATTTCTGGCCTTCATTTACTTTAAATACGATAAGAGGTATTTCTTGGCAGGTAATCTTCCAAATGTGATCTAATTGTGAAGTCAAATGACGGAGAAATCAAATTTAAAAATCGGCTACAGTAACTGAAATGTGCTCCATTCAAATATAAACAAGTAATATAAAAAAATTAAGTCAAATCCTACTTAGAATAACAAAGAAAAATTTTATTTTAGTACTTTTATTAAATAGTTACAATTAATATAAATATGTACATACATATGACAGAATCATAATATCAAGGGGCAAAATAGAAGGTGATTTTCCTTTTAACTTTCCTTATAGAGTGTGTTGGACTATTATTTTTCTTTGTAACTATTTATTCATTCATTAAATTTAATTATTCCAATAAAAAATATAGCAAAGGAAATCACATTCTCAGGAATCGGACCATCCCAGATGGAATTCGAACCCACGACCTTTCGATTAGAAGTCCAACGCGCTATCCATTGCGCTACAGGGATACAACAAGCGACTTTCCTTTCTATGTATGCTGTTGGACTATTATTTTTATCCATTTTTTAATTTAATTAATGAATTAATATT
This sequence comes from Trichonephila inaurata madagascariensis, assembly GCA_019973955.1. Classification (NCBI taxonomy): domain Eukaryota; kingdom Metazoa; phylum Arthropoda; class Arachnida; order Araneae; family Nephilidae; genus Trichonephila; species Trichonephila inaurata. The sequence goes on along the minus strand of BMAV01022179.1, from coordinate 40,710 downwards.
TGAAAAAACTGTATTAGCATTAAGTGTCATCCACTACAAGTTCAAAAAATGTATTTGAACTTAAATGGATGAATAGAAAGCATTTTATTAAAGATTGAAGATTTGAACAAGATATATATATATATATATATATATATATATATATATATATATATATATATATATATATATATATATATATATATATATATATATATAGGGAGAGAGTGAACTAATAGTAGAGAGGAATTGAAAAAGAAAAATCTGAAATTTTTTCTCCCTTTTCAGAATAGTGTAAATTATAGATAAAATATATTTTAAAAATTTAGAAAGTTACATTACACATAAATTCACGGGTTTTTACCTTTTACATTAGTAATTACTTATTCATTTTTATGCAAAATCCTTGTTTGATTGCTTTTGGATACTAAAGCCATTTTATTTCATTTTTATGTGTTCTTATTCAATTGGAAAAATCTGGTTGCACAATAATCTCTGCAAACTTTTTTTTTTTTTGAATGGATGTTTGACTGATGATAATTTAATTTATTCAGATAATAAAGAACAGTTATTACAGATGGTGAAATTGCAAAGTCAAGGTTTGCAATCTCATCCTTACCATTATTATTATTGTACTCAAGATTCGTGTGGTAAAAATTTTATAGAAAATGGCACTGTAATTAAATTATTTTTAATCCTCTATAAATTATGAAACATAACGACATGTAATGAATATGAAATTTCAACTTATTTGATGAAAAACATGCTGGTGCAAAACTTTTCTTGTATTTCTTGGAATTAAAACATTGAACTAAAGTGTAGTTTTTGAAGTGAGCCGTACAATTAACAAATTGCAATATTTTGCAGTGAAAGCCAATAGAATTGAAAGAAAAATATCTAGTAAATTTAATTACATTTTACGCAGGCTTATAGATCCTCTGAAACATTTCTGCTACCCACTGGTTGATAACTCCTTATATAGAATTGATTTTGAAATCGAATAAAATCTCATCTCTTTTATTTTTTTTTATTCAGTTTCTCGCCATTTCTCCAATCTTGAGTTCAAATAGAATTTTTGATTTTACGAACATTACTTGAAGGAAACTGTGTCCACATGATTGAAACGGTAGGAGCTTGACAGAGAATTTTATTGAACAACTCATTCTATGAAAGCAAGAAATATAAAAAAAGTTACTGTATGTTAGCTCTGTTTTTAAATGTATTTGCGATAACAAAATTTGGCAGTTAAAATAAATATAGTAGATGGGTGACTTAGCACAAAAAATTAAAATATGAACTTGTTTATCGTTAGCTTCTAAAAAAACTCAAAATAAATTGTTGTGTTTTTACTGAGCTTGAAGGGATACATATTTAAAATGTTACTCTGAAGTAACTAAAGGGAATCTCTTGAACAAATAATTAAGAAACGAACCCAGTCTTGAAAAAATGCTCTATAGCTTTAATGTGGAATACTCATAAATTGCTCAATAGCATGCAAGAAATTTGAGAACAACTATTTCATCAATATCTCCATCTCCATCTAGAAATATGTGTTCATTCAATGGTATATTTCTTATGTCTTGTAGAGCTAATAATTATAATTCCTGTGATTGATTGAATAATGACGTCGCACTGTTCAGCTACACGAGGGCTTTTGGCGACGGACCACGTAATTTTGAACCATGGTCAAGTGACGTGGACGACACATGAGCTGGCACTCCCCTCTCCTAACTACCACACCAATGGGAGGACGTTTCAGCTCTCGACAGATTTAACGTGCATCGCTGCCCTACACGGCGCGTCTTTAGTGGTACTGGCCTCGAACTCGTGACAAAGCCAGCCATGATCCGGTACCTATACCACTCGGCTACCGCGGCCACTATAATTTCTGTGTGAGAACTTCATTCATTCTGTGGATAAACTTATTAAAGTATGGAAAATTTTCTATTTGGTAGAAGGAGAAGTATAACTAGATAAAATGCCACCTAACACAAAACATAATATTTGGTTCTGAATACGTTGAAGGAAAAGAAAAATAGTAATAAATTTAGAAACAGCTATTTTTTCAGAATTAAATAATAGAGAATTATCGTATACATCACAATTTCACAAAAATAATTTAAACTACAAATACGGGACAACAAGTACTGATAAAACATAAAAATAGGACTTAAAAATAAGGATATTATGTGGAAAAACATTTGTGAATAGTAATATCATAAAATATAAAAAGTATGACTTTCTGAATTTATCACAATTTTTTAAAAACAAAAATATCCTAATTTATCATTAAGTTTTAAAGGAAATACCGTATTTATAATCGAATTTAAGAAGCACTTTTTTTCCAGTGTTAATGCTACTGAAAATCTGGTGCGACTTAGTATCGAAGGCTTAAAAATTCGTCGGATGGGGAGGGGAGGAGAGAATTCAACATGAAACTGCCGGTTTCAGCAATTACAAGTTCACGAATGTATTTAAAAGTTTTTAATACTGCTGAAGTAAATTAATTATTCACTTTTATGAATTCTCATTTTAGATTATTAAGATTTCTTAAATATCGAATAACGATAAATCATGTTATAATTTTTTATATTTAAACAAAAACATATGTCGAATTTTAGGGTGTGGTTTAGATTCAAATAAATACAGAAGTGTAGCAAATTTTAAAATTTTACTCATTACCTTAAATAAATTTTAAATACTACTACTCATACTTATGTAACATTAAACATAGCGTATCTCGAAACTCCTTTCATAAAGCATGTGGAAGTTTCCATCGCGAAATGTCTGCAGTTTAGCAAATATTTTTTTAAACAGATATAGCAATGTTTTCTCGTTATCAAGAAGAAAAAAAAAGGCGAATCCATTTATACTGCAACGATAAATAATAATTATAATCGACGTCATATCATATCCTTTTTCAGATACTACATGTCGTTGTTACCAAGTACCTTCATAAAATTTCTGACTATTGTATTGAAATGTACACTACTCATTTCTGAAGTAACTGTAGAGTTGCCTCATTGAAAGACATCCGTTCTAATTAAAGAATGAAATTCATTGTAATAAAATGTTTAGAAAAGAAAGAGTTAAGCAGTATTTTACACTGCATTGAACACGAACAAAAATCTACTCATTAAAATAACATAAATTCGCTCGTGTCATTCTAAATATAGAATATTTTTCTTTGCGCAAACGAGTATTTGTTGATTGTTTTGGAACTATCAACATTTCTCTTCCATCTGTATTGAATTCTTAAGAACATAAGTGTATCACTGCTGCAAAGAGTATAAAGATAGAGAGAGTTTGCAGTATTCTGTGATGAAAAAAGAATTCTTACGCTCGTCTTTGACAAAGGATGAGATTTTTTTTTATTAATCAAATCGGGGAAAATAGTTTAAGCATTTTCCCATGTACTTCGGACACAGGAAAAAAACTATTAGACTACGTATTTTTTCGAAGATCATCAGACAAAATTTCATTGAGGACTTAACATAAAAAAAGAGGAACTTGCTTACCTACTTTCTTAAAAAAATTCAATTTTCTCGAGTTGAAATAACTCTTTTATTCCTGCAACAAATTCACGCTTGCATTTCGCTGCATATAATTTGGAGTAACAGAAAGAAAAAAGAACAGTTGGTATAGAAATCCGATTCATTTAAAGGAACTATATATATATATATATATATATATATATATATATATATATACAGTCGAACTTCTATATAACAAACCTCTATATTACAAATTTTTGAATAAAACGAACTTTTTCCTGGAACCTTGAACATTTCACGATTTTCTTCGTAAACTAACCTCTCTATAGCGAAGTGCATTTTCTTTCTAACGAACTTTTTCTTTTGCGATTCAATTTTTGTTCTCCATTTTTTTAAAGTATTTCTGAAAAAATTTCAAGTTATTCTCTCTTTAATACATTTTATAGTGGTCATAAATCTTGAACTGGTTTTATTAGATCCAACTCGCCGAGAGCAGTAGAGTTCTGGACATTTCATACAAGAAGTGTTAACCTTTAACCCTCCCCCATTGCCCAGTTCAGTAGAAACATCTTCAATATCCTCTTTTACCCTCAGTGAAGTTGTCCTGTGTTCTAATTATAAAATAATGTATGTTTAATATTACTTGTATGCTTTAAGTTATAAATGTCCTTAAAATTCATTAATTTTAGTATAAAACTATTTTCCTCATATTAAAAATACAATGAATTCTTCGACATTCTTTTTTCTTGTTTTCCTTGCAGTTTTTCTTTCTTTCTTTTTTTCATGGGTAAGATACATAAAATAAACATATATTAATTTAAAAAATGGTGTGAATAATTACTTTTTTTTAACATATGGTGTTTATGAATTTAAAATTTGTTTTATGTGGTTTATAAAGTATATATTAAAAGATGAACCTCTATATAACGAATTTTCCATTTTACGAATTTTTTCCGGGATTTAGCGACTTCGTTACATAGAGGTCCGACTGTATATATACACAATTGCAGTGCCGATTTGAGCTCATTTCGGGCCCTGGGCGCAGAAGATCCACAAGCCCCTTGGCACTGGTGGATCGAAATTTATAACCAGAAAATCTGGTTGTCCGGCTTATCCGGGCCCCTGAGAGCCCAATGCATTCACACCGATACTGCACTTTTATGTATCAAATGTAAGAGAAGGAATCCAAGTGTTACATTCATGCGGTTTTTTGGTGCGATCACTGAATGGCGACGATGCGGGCTTTTGCACGTTTGGATTCCGTGAAATTTATCTGAGCTCATTTGCTTGTCCAACTGCAGTGGACCTTGAGCCTCAATCGCATTCGAGACCGATACTGATTTGTATGTATCAAATTAGAACGAATTCAAAACTGTACTTCTTATGGTGATCAATGAATTGAATGTTTTGAAGTTTGATTCCTAAATTTACATTCTAATCTCTTTGCGTCTCAGCAGAAATGAACGAAAACTAACCAACTTCGCATTTAAATTACTGATTTGGTTATCCGATCAGAAGTTTGAACTGACATTAAAACTGTCCTAAAACAATGGATGGTTAATGAATTAATTTGAACATGTTATCTTTTTTTCCTTTAATAATTTTTACCATTCTAAAATTCTTGATAAAACGTTTCTGTTAATGATCAATATAAACTCATATTCTAGTTATATATATATATATATATATATATATATATATATATATATATATATATATATATATATATATGAGTATATAAATATAACAAGAAACTTTGTAGATTTATATTTAATTATAATCAAGTCTCGGAGCCTTAGTACAGAATCATGTAAATGCAATTTATATCGGGACTATATTGATGATTACCATCAGCACGTTGTCACGGGAGACCTTGGCATCGTGAAAGATGATTTATTGAGAAATTTTATGGAAAAAGGTACTGGTTTTAGATTGATGATCACAAAAAATAAATCTAATGTTATGAAACAAATCAAAAAGGATTTAGATAAATTCTACCTTAAAATTGCTATTAAATATGGAATGCCAATTGAGGCTTTCAATCAATTTAGATCTTATGTAGCAATAGAAATTCAAAAATTAGATTTCAGTGTTGAAAATGAAATTATGTATAAAGATCTTAAATCATCAATAGAAAATATCCAAAAAGACTTCGTGATTACATATGTTGATAAGGTCTCTGCTAATTATGCCATAATCTGTAAATATTTTTACAGTAAAATATTAAATAATCACATTTTAAATAATAATGCATTTCAAAAATCAATTCATAGTAATAGAGAAGATGATAATCGTCTTTTAGCTTTGAACAAAAGACTGAATATTCATCTAAATAATATTAAATATCCACGCATTTTTTTAACACCAAAATTTCATAAAAGCCCTATAAAATTTCGTAGTATCACTAATGGGTACAATACATATATCACGAGGTCTGGTAAGATCTTACAGTCTCTTCTTCAAAATTTAATTGATAATTTACAAAACACGGCAATAATTAAAAATAGCTTAGAAATTGCCAGAGTTACTAAAGATGTGTTAATTTTTTCCATGCATGGCTTTGACTTCGAAGACCTTTTTAATTCTATTGATATTGATGATATGATTCGGGTTCTACAGTTAATTTATGATAAATATGAGCTATATACTTCAATGAAAAAAGAGAAATTCGATATTCTTGTTAACCTCGTATTAAAAGAGAATTTCATTGCATTTAATCAGAATCTTTATAAACAGATCAAAGGATTACCTCAGGGTGGTCCAGCTAGTAATTGTTTAGCAAACCTGTATTTACATTTTTTTGAAATTGACCATATTGTTAATGATTCTTACTTGATTTATCGTTATATAGATGATTTAATATTTTTGGTAAAAATAATGAATATAAACCAAATATTACATTCTACCCTGACTATCTCAACCTCCTTAAAACTAACTTTAACTCTAATATGGTAGAATTCTTGGATTTAGATTTGCATCTAATTAACAATAATGTAGTCAGTAACATTTTTGACAAAAGAGATTCTTTTAAGTTCCATATAATTAAAATTCCTGTATGGAACAGTAACTTGCATTTATCAATTTACAGAAATGTTATTTTGAATTTTTTATTTAGAAATGATAACTTAACTACCCACAAAATCGATAAATTTAATAATATCAAAAAAAATTTTAAATGTTGTTTAGATCATGAATAATACCCTTTTAACTTCTTAAGAACTTATGTTCATCACAAATATATTAGTCGTCTTGCTACTTCTGATTCCAAATCCACCACACAACAATAGGATTTCAAAGTCAGCATGTTAGTGGTCTTGCTGTGAAGATTATATCATAACACTCATATCACAGTTTACATCTTTTCCACACACATCTTAAACATCTTACACATTTTTGACAACCAACCAAATTAGAACCTAGCAAATTTACATTTTTGACAATCAACCAATTCAAAGCCTACCAAAATTGATTGTCATCTATCTATGCTAGTTAGTGTAAAAGGTAGTTCAAAAGATATGTTCAAAGATACCCAAGACTCTTGATTCTCTTGGAAAGGGATCTGTAAGTAGGAAGATTTCGTTTAATAATTTTTTTTTTTCTGCTTTAAGAAATTGGGAGAATTTGTTTCAGAATATTAATCAGTGGTTTTATCATACTCTCTGTGAGTTTTTGTATACTTTGAATTTTGGTTTATTTTTTATATACTTTGAATTTTTTTTTTTTTATATACTTTAAATTTTTGTTTATTTTATTTGGTTTTCCTACCGAGTTGCAAAGGGGAAGGTTGGCGCCTTAAAACTAGTCTAACCCACTTATTCGGTCCTAAGTCCGAAATTGCATTCTGACTCGCTAGGTTCTTTTTTATAGTTCCTTTTTAGTATTTTTTCGATCTTCATGTTTTGCTTTTATATTCTTATTACGTTATTTCTTGTTATGTTCATTATCTATTATTTCTGGTTTTTGAAATATTATACAAATTTATTTTATATATATATATATATATATAATATTCTAAATATGTGGATATAGGAATATTTCTAAATATTAAATCTGTATTCGAATGTGCGGAGAGCACGAAAGTGATTTCATCACACTGTATTTCTGATACACCCTTTCATCAAAAGGTCTGTCTTTCGTTAATCAACTGCTCCTTCTGTGTCCCAAATGGTAACAGGAACTAATTGTAAACAGAATCCATGAGGGAATCTAAAAGAACCTATCTTGAAATGCGTAAGCTTTGAAGAGTATTAATTATTGCTAAATTCGAAAATTACTGGAATCGCTAAATTATTGTGAATTTGAAAAAAAAAAAAAATTCATACAGCCCCCACGAAAATATACCTCAAATAATGTCTTTTCCCTTCCCTCTATTGGAAATTGAGTTTATTTTACATTTTATTTTCATACACATGTTTATATGCATGTATCTAATAAAAACCATTCAAACATTCACGTAATTTACTCTCTTCTTTTCATTATTGTTGATAAAGCAGATTTAGCACTGCCAAAAACTTAACACATTTCTATTTTCGTCTTCTGTTTTTTATTAACGGCCTTAAGAAGCTCCATCTTCATTTTAAGCAAAATAGAAGTTTGCTTTCCCCCTGAGCTCTTTGCCCTTGTGCTCGAAATAAAAATTCTACTAAAATATAAGAAGTAATGCGAACCGATGTCACTGGTTTTCACTCACACTGCGCTCTACTCGTCCCCGAATTTCAAAGCCATCTGATGAGAGATAAGATACATCTGTGTGTAGGGATGGAGGGTGAAAGTAGCTTAGATAAACAAAATTGGCTCTGGTCACAAGCTATTCCGAGGATATTTTAAAGCCAAGTTGGCCTCCTTTATACGATACATGTGAAATCACCTCTCTTTCATTTCATACCCCTCTTAAATATATCCTGCGAGGCTGGTGTTTTCTGTATTTCGTATTGTTAAATTAATTATGAAATACATTGCTCAGCACTGATACATTTATAAGTGTATTATATCAGTGTAAACGCGTGTTTTATTTTTTATTATGTCAGAATGTACTTTGCTTACTTTCAGTAAATTGATAATTTAGTCGCCCATCCGGTATAGTGGTTAGCGACGCTGACTGCTGTGCCGTTGGGCCTTGGTTGGAATCAAGGGGAAGACATGGATGTTTGTAAGTGTATAGTTCCTTCGTGGCATGGGGATATTTTAAATAGCCGTCGAGCCGCAAGTCCTCTTAAGGGTTGGTGGAAGGGGAAAAGAGGTGGGAGAACCCTGACCACCCCCCAGGGTGTTCTTCCCGCAAATCGGGGTGAAACCGAGCTAAATAGTTCTATCACCTGCATGGTGCTCAAGGCTACGGCTAACGACAGGCGTCACTTAGACCTTTACCATGATGAAATTCGTGGGCCTTGATCTAGCTTTTGCCGACCAGGTGGCATTAGTAACAACAATAACAAACTGATAACTTTTTAAAATACAGTCGAACCTCTATACTGCGAATTGTTCTATAGAGTTAACTTTTTCCTGGAACCAAGAACATTTAACGGTTTTCTTCGTAAAATAACCTCCCTATAGCGAAGTGCATTTTCTACAGAACGCTTTCTCTTGTGATTAAATTTTTTTCTTCCTATTTTAAAAGTATTTCTGTACATTTCAAGTTATTCTATCTTTTAACATGTTTTATGGTGGTCATAAATCTTGAATTGGTTTTATTAGGTGCCTGACTCGCCGATAGCAATATAAATGTGGTCTTCGCAACTCTTAACCCTCATTGTCCAGTTCACTAGAAACATTTTCGATAACATTAAAGCATTTTTTCATACAAAATACTCAAACAAAATTAACAGATTTTTAAATTTAAGGACGTATGAAATTTAAGGACGTATGTTTAGAATTTCTAGTTTTAAAATAGTGTATGTTTAAAACTACTTGTGTACTTTAAATTAGAAAATATGCTTGAAATTCGTCGATTTTAAGATAAAATTATTTTCTTAATGTTGAAAATACAGTTTATTCTTCGACATTCTTTTTTCTTGTTTTCCTTACACTTTTCTTTTTTTGATGGGTAAGGTACACATAAAATCGATAGATATTAATTTACATAATGGCGGGAATAATTACTTTTTTTCAATATATAGTTTTCATGAATTTAAAATTTGTTTCGTGTGGTTTATAAAGTATATTGAAAGGTGAACCTCTATATTACGAATTTTCCATAAAACGAACTTTTTTTCGGGATTTAGTGACTTCATTAAATAGAGGTCCGACTGTAATCTCTTTTCTGTTTTCGACTTTTCAAATAAGCTCACGCCCCGCAACCTAAAACTCATAACATCCCTCCAATTGAAATCCTTCTCGATATTCGTATAATGGCATGATAAATAAAGAACGAGAGGAGGGAAAAATCGTTCTGATAGCTGTTTCTATTAGTTTGATTCCCATCAAAAAGTTTAAAATAGAATAGATGGGATTTCGAGGCCATAACACTCAAATAACCGTAGCTGATTTAATCTTTCTAAAAGGCATTTGTTATGTCCCATAACATCCCCAAGCGAAAATTTTTTCACCCTATTTATATTCAATCTTAATTATGCATGTTGATAAAATAACTCAACTTATGTTTATTATACTTCAGCAGCAAAAGTGTTGGCTCAGTAGAATTTTGATTCATTTCCAACACATATTTTATTCTCTAACGGTCGTCGCCTGAGCCTTCATTATGGGAAAGGATTAGCTACTTTTTTTCTTTTTTTTTCACGATGCAGCAATGAGTAATGTTTCATTTTACCAGTATTACGCAATCATTTTGATTTGCATTGAATATTTAATGCTAAGAATAAGTTACGTTTAAGGGATCCGACTACATTCGAAACCGTGATTTTGCAGAGACGTACAAAGGAATTCTTTTTTAAACATTTAGTGTCACTTAGATTAGAATAAACGTATAAAATTTTTTAAGAATATTATTACGATAAAAAATTATTTAAACGCTATATTTTTTCAAAAAATGAAGATAGTTTTAGTTATTTTCAAAAGATTCTCCTTTTAGGAAAAATGAATCTATAATAATAATATTTTGCTTATATATAGCTCATACCACGCTGTACAGAACCTGAACTAGGATTTTTGAAATATTTAACTTAGAAGTGAATTTATCTACATTTTAATACATTAGAGTTAAAAAGCTTAGCAAAATCACCGATTATTATTTCAATTGGTAGTAATCCTGAAAATAATGTGAATTTTTCAAAAATCCTAGTTTAGTCTCTCTGGGGAAGTGTTAGCTATACATAAGCGAAATATTCTTATAGAAGCATTTTTTATAAAAGGAAAATGTTTTGAAAAAAGGTAATTTTAAGTTTATTTATTGCCAAAATATTTCCTTTAAATAATTTTTTAGTGTGATGATATTCTTAAAACAATTGTATTCGTGTATTCTAATCTAAGTGACACTAAATATTTGTAAAAATATTCGTTTGTACGCCTTTTCAAAATCACAGTTCCGAACGTAGTCGGATACTTTAAATAGAGGGTTTTTACGTACGGCACACCCCAATTACAAACAAGCCGATTCAGCAGAATCGATTTTTGGCAGAAAGTAAGTCTAAATAAAAAATACTGGAAACTTATAGAGGAGAGACTGAGGGATTTAGCTTCATCTCATAATTTTGTAGAGTTCCACTGAGAATTGCTCCGCGTACCACATCTGACACGCATACCATAAAATGTCGACCCCTGGTACAGTGTAATTAAAAGGTTTCACACACAGATATTAAAAATACTATAAAAAATTTAAACACAAATTTTTCACATATGAAAAATTCAAATCCCCTGTTTTAATTTTAATTTCAAATAAAAAATTTTCCCCAAAAACAAAATTCGTGTATACAAGCGATTTTCTTTTATATATTATAGTAATTAATTTTTTAATATATTATTTAAATAGTAAAGAACGAAATACATATACATTGTTTTATTAAAGGTCAAAACCTTTTAAAATTTAGGAAAATCGATTTTTGTATTATTTTTATTTTTATAGAAAAACCTTTGGGTGTTTTAAAAGAAACCGCATGCTGATATTCCAATACAGGAAGTTTTAAGAAAATAAAAGGAGAAGAAATCATTTAAATTTGTTTAGTTTCGGCTCAGGGTGACCTTTCATGTCGCGATGACAGCTGCGTTTCTCTTTTCTAATATTTTCATTCTAATTATTATCAAATGCTTGAATCTAAAGCCTCAATTTATTATTATTATTTTCCCTGAACGATTAACTACAACTCTTCTACTTACTTACTAAACTTCTGTTTTGTTTTGTAAGTGATCGTGATTCTATACGCTCGTTTTCTGATTTTCACACCGTATCTTATTCCAAAATAAGTTTTAGAAAATATGAATTTTAAACTTTTGAATGATAATTGGGTTGAATCTGAAGCGCCCACCCTTATAACGTCTAAAAAAGGGGTTTTTACTGGTAATATGAACACGGGGTGCAAAGCTGACAAGTGTGGATGAATCACTAACAACAGTGCATCTAAAAAGATTCAGTTGCAAGATAGATTCATCTTTTTGAACATGATGATGGTTTGATGGCTATAGAGTTTTTGATAAACTATTATGTTTAAAAACATTCAAAACTTTGCTTCTTACAAAAATGTAGGTGGAGATAAATGACTCACAGAAAAATGTGTTAGAGGTTTTCTTTGTGTTTTTCGATTGAATGAAAAGAACTGTAAAGACTTATTTAGTTTAGAAATTCAAAATTGCTGGGTAAAAAGAAAAACATTCCAGAAAGTAAGGGCGCTTTTAGGCAATGAGGACAATTGGACAGGGTCTGACAATGACAACTTTCTGTGGTGTTATTGGACTTTCTTCCCCCAGTTGAAAATCCTACACAATAATTTTAAACAAATTCAAATTGTTAGTAAAGAAGTTGCAGAAGCTTCAATGCAAGTGCAGCTTTGGAAGAGGTAACTTTGACAAATTCTTCTGATATAATGATTAGTGGAGATGGACTTTGGAAAACCCGTGGCTATTCTTCTCGTGTTGGTGTGTGTGCTTTATAGGAACAAAAGGAAAGTGTATTGATGCGGAAGTGATGTCTTCTTTTTTGAAGGGATGTGATTCTTGGGAAGAAAGGTCACCTGCACAAAAAGTGGAAAATTCTTCACGTTAAAGAATATTTGAAACACCACAATGGCTCAGCTAGCATGATGGAACTGTGGAAATGGTTCGTATATTTCAGCGTTCAATAAGTCATCGTTCTGTAAATATACATCTTACTTTTGGGGATGGCGATTCCAAAACATTCCATCTATTACGCACCAACCCGTATGGAGAAAATATCACAGTTTCAAAAATTGAATGTGTTGGACATGTTCAAAAACGAAAAGGGAAATCGTTTCGAAAATTAAAAAAATGAGCTCAAACCGGTGATGGAAGTCGATTGGTGGAAAGGGAAGGTTGACCGACAGAATTGATCGACTTATCACAACATACTATGGAAATCAATCCCACAAAATAAAACATGCCTGTCGGATATGCGAAAACTTTTTGCTTATTTTTCCATATACGTTCAAGTGACGAAGAACCATTGCACGTTTTTTTTCCTGTAGGTTCTAATTCTTGGTGTAAATATCAAAATCAAGTATTAGAGGTAGTTGAAACTTTTAAACACAGTATCAAATTGCCAGTGACGTGGATGCCATAAAACCTGTATTTAATGATCTATCACACCTAAACTCCTACAAAAATGTCAGAATTAAAACCCAAAATAATAATGAATCTATTAACTCATTAATATATGAAATTATGCCCAAAAACTTTTAGGTTGTGGTAGAAAGATTGTTGTATTCTACAAATGAGGGCAATTTCATTTTCAATTATAGCAATCAAGGCAGACTAAAAATTATGCAATCCTTGGTCTGACTGTTGGTAAATTAGCGCAAAATTTGTTACACTTAAAGTAGATATAAAAGAATTCAGACTGCAGGCGACATTTTAATTCCGCACAAAAAAGTGCGACAGGTTAAGAGAATGCAATTTAAAGCTACTTGTAAAATTAAATGAAAAAGAGAACATCGTATGCATGTGGCGAATTTTAACATTTTAGAGAATCCTTAGTAATTTCACTGCATTCATATCACAAATTATTTAATATTTTTATTAAGTACTTGTTAATTAAGATATTTTATTTTTTTAAATAATATTTATAAATTTTTTAAACTTTATTTTGAAGAAATGAATCACTTTGTTTTTATTTTGATTATTTTGAGCTTTTGATATCGTTTCGATGCTTGTACTGCATTGGTAAAATATATGTTTTAGTTATAATAATCTTAATAAATTTGAAGTTTATTTTACTCAAAAACTTCACATTAGTTTTAATTCAAATTTAGTTGTTGTTTGAGTAACAGAAAAATATATATATAAAAACTTGGTAAATTTTATGTTTGATGTCAATTTTTTCAGGGAATTATTTTTCTCATTACGCGCATATTTTTCAAAACCGTTCCTTGGAAAATGATAAAATTTTTACTGGAGATTCTGACCATATCTGTACTTAAAATAACGAACCAGTTTGAATTTTTAATGAAAAATTTAAAATTACAAATAAAAATAGCGAATTTATAGTTAGGTTTTAAATTGTTATAGTTACTAAAAAATTTTTAAAATTTGTGTTTCATGATTGTCATTTTAAAGATAATACAATTTCAAACTGAGTAAAAATTTCATCAAAAAAATGATAACTTTTTATAAAGCTGCTATTCATATCACTTGCAGAAAACAAAATTTATTTTTGTAATTATCTAATTAAAATTTTCCCAATTAAAAAATTGTTTTTGGATATATTTTAGTAAATAATATCTATTTTGTTTATTCCTCCCAAAATTTAATTTTAGGAAACATAATAAAAAATTATAGAGCTTTAAAAAGTCACTATTTTTACCCTTTTCGACTTTTTAAAAGGTATTTGGTTCGTTTTTCTGCTATATAACCCTTTCCTTTGAGCGATTAAGGGAAAATTTTACATAAGAAGTAAAAAGTATTGTAAATGATTACTTAAAAATTAAGAACTTTGTTGTGATATGCAAAAAATTAAAAAATTTTAAAGGAATTTTATGAGCAATTTTAAGAACTTTATTGGAATTTTAATTTAAAAGTTACAGCCGATATTTTAGGGGATGAAACTTTTATAAAAGTTGAATCTTTAAACAAATGAATTTAAATTCCTAAAAAGGAAAATTTAAAGGTAAATTTGTTAATATTAATAATCAAGGTTTGAATAATTAAAATCTATTGGGGAGACAAATTCATAATTTGGGTTTAATTCCCTTTTTAATTAAAATTGTCAAATTAAATTTGTAATAAAATTTTTAATAAAAAATTTTTTTAACTCATGTTACATTTGGAAACCAAAAAATTAACTTAAAACCCAAAAACCATTTCGATTAAAAGGTTATGTAACCCTTAACAAATTTAAAAAATCGTAAGGAGAGATAACTGAATTAGTTTAAATTGTTGGAAAGAGGTTTGATATAGCGTTTACTTCCAGACGTGTCTTGTTCAATTATTTAGATAAATATGTTCCTTGGAAAAATGAAGCCGAAGTTTCTGTTCAAATGTGAAGTTTTCGGATACTAGTTCAAAAGAAACTGTTTCTTATGACTTACATTTATTTAATTTTTTGTCTTAAAAAAACCCATAAAAATGGATTTGGTGTAAGGCAATTGAGTGGCGATTCAAATGAATAAAGTTATTTGTATGAATTTATGTGTAACTCGTGGTTTTACATTTACATATTTTCATGATTTTGAACTGAAATAAGACAATGATTCTTCCGAACGAATGCTAACTACATTTTCCCCTCGCTATCATTTACTACATTTCATGCCGATGACACTCTCCTTTTAACACCTGAATATTAAATTTTTTAAAAGGGCTTTAAAAAAGATTGTTCATGAGGATTTTAATTCTTAAATTGAAGCTGATGACGTCACGATTGCAATTATCGTTTGGCTTTGAGTTTCAAGAAAAATATTCAGAATTGCTGTATCTGCTTCAATAGATAGTGTTGAGTGAAATTAGTGTTTTGTGTATCCAGACAAAGTTTTTTACTAATTTTTTTGGACGATATTCATTCGCGGAGGGAACCATTATGCCGTTCAGAACACTGAAATTTAAAAGAAAAGTCTTGAAAGAAATAAGTAGTACTTGCAAGTCATTGCCGATTTAAGCTCATTTCGGTCTCTGAGCGCAGAAGATCTATAGGCCCTCTTGGCACTAGCAGATAGAAATTTATTACCAGAAAATCTTTTCATTTTCATCCTAATCCAGCGTTTCATTAAAAGACATATCCGACCAGACATCCTTAAAACATTTTTGCCTTCTTTTGCATAGAGTCCCATAATTATCTTACTATCCGTCTCTCTCTTTTGTCTAGTTTTAGAATTCATGGAGTTTTGTACCAAGTAATGATGGATCTTTGGAACTTGGATTGCTTAAGAAAGTTCAATAATCCAGATGCCTCATATCTTTTAGAATTTTTCAATTCCCGTATTATTATAAATACTAAATAAAAAGCATCATAAATACCTTAAAATTCATACCATAAGATTGTTTCATAACCCCAGTTCGGCTTTCCCTACGAATTAAACTCAGGGTTTTGCAGTTAACCCTTTATGTGTTTTAACAAAGTAATCCATCAAAAGTTCGATGAGTAAAATAATTTTTTGACACCATGTTAAATAAAATTATAGGCTCCTAAAGATGCCTTTGCCATGTCGTTAATGACCAAATTTAAGAGTGGCCACATAGATCACTCGTGGATTTCAATTCGTAGGCCTGACCCGTGATATCCAGCAGGTTTAACTCATATTCTGTAAGTTTTTCAACCAACTACTCAACTGGACCATTCAGTCTTTCGACTGGAAGAAAATCTAAAATATGTTTCACTACTTTTGACGGTTACTTCATGAGGATAAGATTTTTCAATCCATACTTGAGCAGGAATGCGATGTATTCGATCCTATTGACTTCAGGTGTGAAATCTAGAGTTATGGAATAATGTTTGAATCTCGTTTAGTTTCATTAGCAATGAGTAATTTAATATTCTCACGTAAAAGAGCAGTTGTATCGTTTTGAACATTCATTCCTAGATAATGGACATATTTTTTTGAACTCTATGAAGTGCTCTGCCATGATTGAATTAAAGAAAATTAAGTAATTGAATCGTTTGCAAAAACAAAAAACAAAAATCATTTTAAAACCGCAATGTTACTTTTCCTATGAAGGGATGAACACTTTCGATCAAGCAATTTAGTGTTGACAAAATGCGTACAAGCATCCACAATATTAAGTCTTTGCGAGTCACTCTCTGTGTCAGGCGTTTTGAAACATTGTAATCGCTGGCTAAATTCAATCCAAGATTTGTTATTTGAATAGGGTTATTAGAGGAGGTTTCATATTCTTTTCTCGTGTTCTTAACCATTTTTTTAAAATTTTTGTTGCATTAATATCTTCTAAATCATACGTTCTTAATGTGACGATAACGCCTCCTTGTGGGTGTTTGAGGCTTTCAGAGGGGAAGTAAAAAACCAGAGTAAGTTAGGGGCTTGGGGAAGGTATGGAGGGGCATGGGCAGATTAACCAAATATAGTCTAAAAACGACTAAAAAAACACACGCTGATTATATAGTAACAAAAGTAAATTTTCATATTGGTCACCTTATGTTGATTATATGTATTCAAAAATGTATATTCGTGGCAATAGCTATTTCGGATTTGCAAGTAAAAAAAAAATGGAGTGCTTTAGGAAAAAAAACTAATTTAAAAAAATATATTCTATTAGTAATATAATATTTTTTAAATTTAATTCTTGTTTTCCCCATGTATTATGTACACTCTTATTTCTCTGGAGTGGGAGGGGGCGGTATTGAAACATTCACTAGAAAAGGGGAGGCCGGGAATCTATTCGCTAAAACTTGTGACCTGTGTCATCGTACTGAATTTTTCAATGATTTTAGTCGTCTTATATTAAAAGGATGTCTATCAACGTCTGTTAGAATAGTTGGTCAGGGTCTTGGATCTGAATTAAAGATTATAGTGTCTCATCTTTAGATGTGCCTGGAATAGAGTCATAATCGGTTAGGTCTGCAAATCTACTGTCATTTCTTTCGATAAGTTATGTTTTGATTTTTTTTATCAACATCTAATTCTAAAGCAACTCGAGGGCTATGAATGACGGATGTTGTCATTTAGATCCTCGGTCAAGTGATGAGGACGACACCTGAGCTGGTGATTCACTCTCCAAACTTCCACACCCTGCCAACAGGAGGACTTTGAGCCTCTAACAAAGTAACATCTAGCCCCTCTACATGGCCGGTGTTTAGGTGCCTACACCCGTGCGTAAACATTCAAGTCTACATCACGCACGAAATTAGTGTCACTCAGTTTTATTCGCCCATAAGTTCCAGTTCCATCGCTCACTCCTTGTGACGAAAATGAGCCAATCTTAAGAGCAGATTTCTTGTTCTCCGTTATGACAGAGCACATATTTTTAAAAATTTATACACACATTAGTCACAAACACATTTTTTTAATACGCTAATAAGGCGGCTTAAATAAATGAATTCGTAACACAATTTCTTGTTTTAAAATGCTTTACCCTTCAGTTGAGAAATATTTGAAGTGTTATAAGTTTTAAATTTCTGTATTGTGGAAATCGAAAACCGCACTGGGAAAAATAGCGAACCATTCAGAAATCGAGAGAAGATACGCTATGTTAGAAGAAAAATATTTACCTATTAATGATTATGCGAAAAATACGTAATGCTGCTATATGAAAAACAGCTAGATCCAGGAGTTATGGATATGTGGGTGGGTACAATTTTTAAGGAAAATTATTTTTACAATGAGGTTATACTAGTTTTTGATGCAAACGAAACAATTCCAGTAATCTTTATTCTGGAGAAAACTAGAATCCCAGTATTACGTACATTTTATTTTAAATTTCAGGGAGCATGAAGTGTGATTAGTTCGCAATGAAATAAAACCGCGACATGCGTGGAAAATGGAGCAAAAAAGCCTGCTGCTGTGACAATAACAGAATATTTCCATTTTAGTCAACCGTAATATTGGATCCTCATTCCAAATTATAACTTCGAGGAAACAAAAATTTTCAATAATCAAGTAAGATCTCTTGGATTTAGAGGGGGAGGGGAGAGATTTAGCATTTGTTAATTCTGAGAGTCATACTCATTGGTAGTTAATCCAGAATAACGCGTTCCCTAATTCTAAACCAACTCTTGTTAAATGAGATTATACTTGGTATGGATGTTTAGAAATTAAGGAGCATTCAGGATTTTATTTTCTTCGATTGCAATAGATACGGAATGGCCAACAATAAATCGTCCTGTAGAATTATTACACTGCTTGGAAATCAAGAACTATAACAACAGCATGTTTATCGATGCATGTAATGTAGACAGTGTTGTATTTATACAATAATTAGTTATTGAGTATAGTGTGCAAATAAATAGCATCAAATTATAAAAATATGCATGTGTATTGAAAGTTAAAAATTAAAAGAACTGGAATACAGAGCCACGACTCTATTCATCGCAGCAGTATTATATAATTTTCAAAATTTACATTTCTAAAATCTTTTTTACGTTTTATAATAAATGATTTTAGAGCGGCCAACTTTTTTTCTTCGGGCCACTTCATAAAAAGGAATTTGCTATTGCTCTACTAAACTATGAACATAAAAATGTGAATGAATTATATAGTATATTGCTGTATTTTTAAATAGGAATTGAAAATAATGTACTGAATTTGAGTTACGATTATTTTTTAAACCGGATAGGATATTCCTTATGATTTTATTACGTGAAATAAAAAAAAATTGTTGAAAATCCTATCGCAGTCTATTTTGTATGATCTTTGCATTTCTTTGGAATAATAGTCTAGATTTTTAGATTACAAATAGATTAGAAATATTTATTTATAAAAAGAATTAAAAGAGCAGACGTTTCTGAAATTTTAAATTCTCGACCGTTTTTGACGATTAAAAACATCATCAATTTTTTTCAACACATATTTGTTTTCCAATGGAATTTTCAGAATCGATTATTGTATAAAGAAAACATTTTTTTTTTTTATAGTGTCCTGTAATGTACATGTAATTTTGATGTTAAGATTATTCTTTTTTTTCAGTTTATTCTTCATTTTTATTAAACAAATTCGAATTTTTGTCCTTTTATTTGCATTACATGTTTTTTTTAAATTGAGAGAATTATGGATTTATTAGTTTTCCAGCTAAGATTAAATTATCGTTTGGGAATCTAATTTTTTTTAAAAAGTGATTTTTTTCCTCTTATTTTCTTGTAATTATCTAAAATGGTGTTAAAAAGCAGCATCTTTTTAGATATTTCTATAACTGCAATCAATGTGTGTTTTATGGCATTTCTTTTCGAAAGAATCTTTTTTACGCGGAATTTGAGTTTCGTTAAGCAAGTGCATTTTTTATTTATTTCCTGTAGACAGACAAGAAAGACCTACATTTCTGTTTTAGTGTCAAGTTTATTATTCAAAGATGAAAATAAAACAAAAATAACGTGTCATTAATCTTGGCTAAGGTTAGAGAAAATTGATTAAAACCTTATTTATATATCGATAAAAGTTTTCAAAAACATGTTACAATCTGAATAACTACTTGAAAAATGTAAATAAAAAATAATACTTTGCAATAATACTTAACAATGGATCACAATAAAAAAAATTCTTAAAAATTGTAAAACAAATAGGATAATATCTTCGTCATAATTTAACATTTAGTGATGTATTATTTTCTGAAATGTTTACTAACATGGGGGACGGTATTTACGAACCAGAGCGTTGCTTTTTTAAACTGCAGAATTTTTTCATAAATCCGTCGAACATTTGAGCGAGGAAGAAAAATATTTCTTCTATGCTTTTTTCTACAATGCACCCATTATTAGAAGAAAATTAATTTAATGAATGTATGAAAGAACGTATTAAAAATCTCTCTCAGATGGTTTAAGTACTCTCTTGAGCGGATTTTGCATATTTGAGCTTCTAATTCGCTTTGAAGTCAAACAGAAAAGAAAGAAATTTATTGGAAATTCATCTGATTCTGTGATTTAAAAAACAAAGAATTGACTCAACACACACACATTCCCAGTTTCACTAAATTGTGATCACTTCTACATCCGAATGCTTGTCCATAATTTTTGATGAAAATATTCAATGAAAAATAAAGTTGATTTTTTTTTGGTATAACATTTGGATGATTCTGTTTCATTTCGTTTACATGTTTTTTGGCGAATAATAATTTCATATCAATTTTTGCGAGGCTGATTAGTTCTAAAAGTGTTATTATGTGACATTCTGTTATAAGTAAATATAAAATCCTTTTATTGGGGTTGATTATAAAGTAACCGAACGTGGAGGAAACAGTTGATCTATTGGTGAAATAGTCCTGAAAAAATAGCTACTTAATGAATTTTTTCGGCACGTACAACCTATTTAAAACTCTGTACGAAAAGTTCTACTTTTATGTACGAACAAAACTGTCTAGATTAGTACGATAGTCACTTAACAATGCATTTTTTTATTATTAGTTCTCTAATAAAAGAGTAAAAATAATGCTGAATACTTTTTTCTTTTATTTGCTTGTGAAAAACCGTGTTTCATTCTCTCTCACTCTCTTTCAGTCCAGTTAATTTTCGAGCGAACAGAATTTTAAATTAAGCTTAATGAAAGAAGTAAAAAAACAATAAATATTATTCAAGGCAGTCAGTATTTTGGCAATTGACTTCCGAGTAATTATACTGATAAGTTTCTGGAGATTCAGTCATGTAGCTCAGTGTTCCCCAACCATTTAATCGCCACGGACCGGTCAAGGCCAATTTTACCACGGCCCGCTGAGGGGGATGACGTTGATTGTTTTGTTTTAATAATTTTATTTTAATTGCATTCACACACAGAATAAAATATAGCTACACCAAAAATGAATATAAAGTGATTTAACAAGGAATATAAAGTGATTTTCATAAAAAGTAGCTCAAAACCAAGAAAAATATGCCTCAGTAAATAAAATGGAAATAATTTAATGTTTCTTGTGCGGACCAGTAGTATTTGATCCACGGACCGGGGGTTGGAGACCGCTGATGTAGCTGTACTAATTGTGTAGGAGTACGAGACGTGACGACGTTACTATTAAATTAAAACGCATGGAATTCAGAAATCGGAGACAAAACAAATTGATTTGGATCGGAGAAAGAGTGACATTTTGTTTTTGAATGATTATTGAATAAAATAGTTTTGATTTAGAAATAAATGATCGTTTGTATTTTTGCTCTGCTTATTTTTTATTTTTTATTCTCGCTCGGTCAGTAAAAAATATTCGGGTTTTTTTCTTTTCTTTTTTTTATTCTGAGTCTTCATTTTTGGACTTTAGTAGAATACGATTTCTCATAGACAGTAGATATTATGTGTTTAGCGTCCTTATAAATATTTAGTTGTTATAAGGAATTATAATGAATTTCAAAGACAAATTCTATTGCAAATGGCTTGTAAATGTTAAAACTCGTGAAGAAAGATTACCACAACCAATATAAATACTATTGAATAATAAGGAATAATTTTGAAAGAAATTTTGATTTCCTAACAAAATTTTTATTTTCGATAAAGATTTTACTACACAGTGTAGTTTTTATGTTGTTGGTTTTTTATTTTTATTTAGATATATATCTTTAACATACTTTCTTCTTTACTGGTTTATATTTTAAACACATGCGTTTTCGAATTGCGTCATTGGAATGACGTCCATGTAAAATTTTCTTTTTATTACAATTTTTTTGTTAAACAGTTGATTTTAAATTGATAACCACATTTCACTAACGAGGAAAAATGGAGACAAAAGTTATAAGTTTCGAGACCTATAGCATAAGGTTGACTATAAATTAAGGTGCTGTTGATTTGTGAAGCGGGTTAATATATTAGCAGCTTATTTGCATCCGCCTTAGAAGCAATGGGTGTCATAAGATTGAACTACAGTTTAGGAAAGACACTTGTAAGAGAAAAATATTTTCAAAATAATTATTCTAAATTGTTTTCTTTGAAAAAAAAATTACTTCTCCTTTCTTAAATTAATCTAAAATAATTTGAAGTAAACACACCCACATCCACAGGTTCACGTCCTCAAATCGGGGTCCTTATAATGGAACTAAGCTTCCATTATATATTATTTTGTATTGAAATCGAATATTCAATTTCGTTCGAAAAAAAAATTTCCTGTCCCCTCACCGAATAATTCATTAAATTACCATTTCTTTATTATTTAGGTTAAATGTGGTGAAGACTATAAATGGATACGCTTTTAGCGTATAAAATAAGGTGACTAGATTTTAATATTGATAAAATGGACACCATTGACTCGGAAAGGGGGTCTTGATTAAAAATTTGGTCTATATAGAGAAACAAAAATTTTCATAGAGCGTATAAATTGTATTGTGATACATTTTTAAAAATTTCAACATAAGAACCATTTACAGTTACAATACATTAAAAAATTTATATATAGTTACTGTACAAAGAATAAAATAATAATATACTACAGCATTATTTTTATGCTTTAGTGAAATTTTTTTTTATTGGGTTGCTGTCGTTGTTTAAAACGTCATGAAATTTTTCACAAGAGTTTGTTAAATTATTTTTCATACATAAAATGGCTTTGAATATCAACACTTTGCTGTGATTTTTTGGATATGTCCAAACTTTATTTACCTTAGAAAAAACGCGTTCAGTCGCAATATTGATTCCTGGTAAGGGCTGCTCTTATTCTACAATTTTTAGTGCGTTATTGTATGGAAAATGGTTTGTGTTTCAAAATTATGTACCAAACAAAACTAACCATTTGTTTTCTATTGTGATTTTTTTCTGATTCCCAAGATTTGACCTGTTCTTTATCAGTAATTATTTTAATAATGGCATCTCAGTAAAAAATTATTTTCGAAAACCTTACTATATGGGAAATTTTGAGTAATATGATCGAATGATTTTTGTACATCATTCCAGTTAAGTTCTTGTTTTAATGTAACCCAATGAAAATATTCAATATTATTGTAATGTCGTCTGAGAGATAATTACAAAATTTTTTCGTCGTTGCCAATGCCGAAAAAAAATGCATTGTTCATTATATCCAAACAACGGTGGTCGAATCCTAAGAACTGATCAACATTGCAAATTTTGATGATCAGTTCTCAATATTTTCAATTGTCAAATTCATTATTTTTTTAAAGTTAAACTTCATCTCTTCAGTGGTTCGATAAATGAGTACGAAGTTTGCTTGGGAACTGAACACCGGAGGTTTCGCGTCAGACTCTGACCACCTGACAGCAACATCTGCTCATGCACCTCAGTGCACTGGGGCACAGTATGCCTTGGACTTCTGTAGGCTGTTGCGCCACTAAGTTTAGTTTAGTTTATTAAAAGTTAAACATTATAAAATTAATAAAACTAATATAAAATTCATGTCTTCATGAAATGACTACATGGCCGCCGAAAACCGTTTATTCCCTTTCTTGTTCTCACGCCGTTCTCTGGCTCGCCACGCATTCTTTCGAAAAATCGGGATTTCTTTAAAACGCCGCGGGATAAATTGTTAAAATTCGGTAGTGTCCCGCCAAAAGCGGGATGTTTGGGGAATTTTATTTGGTGAAAATAATTAAACTGAATATAAAATACTATTGATTGAGAAGAAAAAAGATTGTTGGTTTTGTGGGCATATGGGTAGAGTGAGGTGCTAGCTCTTAACTAGCATTGTTCCATGTTTGTTTGTTTTCGATCGATGGAACTTTTATGCTTTTCTTATGTATATTTCTTAATGCAATCGGAAAAAAACACATCAATTTTATGGAATAATTCAAATTTTATGGAGAAAGGTACGCTTTTTTAACAGTTTCAAAATCATACTAATACTAAAATAAAAATACTTTTGAATTTTATAATATATACTGCATGCCTATGTGAAAATTCAAATGTTCCATTCTCCTAAATCTTCTAATGTAATCAAGTCTTAAATACTGTGTGTAGGTGAATACAGAGTTATCTTTTTAAAATTGTTTTTAAGGAATTTCTCAATTTTTATTTTGAAACTGATAGAAGGATAATGAAAATGTATTTCTTCCTTGTGCCCACTTGCTAAGCCGCAGAAATAATTCTGTTCCCGAATAATTATTTATTTTTTCCTGTCTTTGCACTATTTCGGAAATTTCTTCCTTGCACAATGTTCTCTTTCTAAAAAAACAAAATAAATATTTTTCTTTGCTATCGAACATTAATCTGAATAATACTTGGACCTGAAATGTTTAATTAAAAAAAGTGCAGACGATTTTGAATTTTTGGATACTCCGTCATATTACAACGACCGATGACGATTAACAACATCGATTCGTTTCAGCGTATAATGCTAATTTTTTTTAAATGGAATTTAGTGAAAAAAGTAGAAGAAAAAACAATTTGAGTTTTAATTGCTTTTTTATAGTTTAATATTTTTTGTATGTCCATTTCACTCTCTGCTCAAGATTAATTTTTTTAATTTACTCTGCATTATTAATCATTACGAAAGAAAAATCGTTTAAAAAGATGCTTGTCGTTTTGTAACAAAAATAGCAACAGAGAGATAATTCAACCTTTCTCAATGATTCCTTTTGTTTTGAATAAACGTTTCTACGATCACATTAACGTTGTTATTTGATTTTGCTAATTGCGTTATACAGAAAAGTGCTGAACAATCTTTCCTCGTATTTCGATGCAACTCTGTGTGTGAATTGCAGATAAGTAATAATATTTTTATAAAATTAATGCACGTGAATACGATTTCTTTTCTAATGGATATTTTTTTTCGTTTTGCTAATTCTATTGCAGTAGGAAAATTTTAATTTGTCCCATTTTTAAATGTCGTATGAAATTGAATGATGCATTTTCATTCCGTAAAATCAAATTGCCGTTTGAATCTATTCTAACCTGACGTATCATTAAAAAAATTTTCTGATGTAAATTGTTTTCCAGCGAATATTAAGTTCTCAAACATCGATTTCAATTTTTCAAAAACAATAGGACCATCGTTTTATTTCATTTAATAATTAAAGGAATTCAATTTCTTCTGTGGAGGTTTTTTAAAGGATTTATAAAATATTATCAGTTTACTCGTAATCATCTTTTTTTTTTTTTGTTATCCTTTTCAGAAAATGTTGCATAAGTTATGACAATACATATTATTCGGAAATACTTTTTATTTTCCGTTTGATTAGTTTGATTTTCGCATTAGTCTTTTGCATATTTCAAATTACATTATGAGGAGTGAATATTTAAGAAATGACAAAAAGAAGGGCGTAAAGAAAAGAAAAAAAAATTACCAACTTTTATGCTGTTAAAATTTACTTTTAATTAAACTGGTAAAAAAAATTCGATTTTGATTCAAAAATCAACTGTGAGGGATTTTTTTCATCCCTACTTGAAATATTTCGAAGTTATTCCTTTTCTTACCTCGATTCTATTTCCATTTTTCGCGGCTTTCGCTACTATTTCAAATACAACTTTTTATTCCATTCAGATATTTTTCCTATTAACTCATTGAAACAGAGGAGGTTTCTAAAGATTTATCAACCTCAGACATGCCTCTGAGTAAACAAGAAATGTAAAGTACTCTAGTGTTGTTGTGTTAACTACTAGTTGCAAAAGGATTTACTATCTCCGAAGCATAAAAATGTACAGCAGGAAATACGTTTGCAATTAATACAGATATTGCTTTTTTGAGACGGGATACTTGTTTTCTCATCGTGATTTTAATTTTCAACTGTATAAATGTCAATCTTAAAAGTCAAGATAAATTTTACTTTAGAGTTGCGTTTAAAAAACGAATTAAAAAAACGTTATTCATATTTTTTAAAAGAACTCGGTTTTTCTACTATAGGTAAATAGTAGTTATCATTACAGTGTTATGAAATTCTTTCGAAACTTGAAAACAGCGAGTATTTTTCCTACCCTTTCGGCGGTTCTTGTGCCATCTCGGAATTCCTCCGGAGAATCAACTTAGAAATGGAGTCAAGAGGGTTGGTGTTGAAATAACCATTGGGCTGTCAGAAGAGTGTTCTGATAAAAAGGTTTTTGCCAAAGTAATTTATGCGTTCTGAAATGTCAAGTCAAGTGTTTCTGCAGTGTTTTACGAGACCCTTTGATCATTCGAAAGGATAGATTTTTGTGTACAAAGAAGTCATGTTACGACGATCACAAGCGTTACAACATAGTATATATATATATAATGCATCGTTAAAGCAGTTTAATCG
Organism: Trichonephila inaurata madagascariensis; assembly: GCA_019973955.1. NCBI lineage: Eukaryota > Metazoa > Arthropoda > Arachnida > Araneae > Nephilidae > Trichonephila > Trichonephila inaurata. The sequence goes on along the minus strand of BMAV01022179.1, from coordinate 13,890 downwards.
TAAATATAAGATTTTAACTGTGCTTAATCAGGATAATTGCGCGGCTGCAGTTATTTAATGAAAGATGGAATTCTGCCTTATGTGTGAATGCGCTCTAAGCTCATACCTATTCAAATGGACTGAATCAAACAGTGCTTAACTAGATACATTACACTGAAAACCGATATGTCCGAGCATTTAAGATATATCTAGTCATAGAATGAGGAACTGAAAAAGTTTGAAGAGTCTCAATTTCTTTTTAAAAACCCATTCGTTTACTGTTTGATTTCACATTAGATTCATGCATTAAAATATTGCAAATTTAAAAAAATTGTATTTAAAAGTAAAGATCACTCGAATGAAGACATGCAGAATCCTTAAGCCATTACGTAATCTCATATTAGCTTTTTTCCAGCTATCTCCAGCTTTTTGACTATTGAAAACATCATCAATTTTTTTCCAGCTCATATTAATATTAATTTGTTTTCCAATGGCATTTTGAGAATCGATTATGGTAAAAAGAAGAAAACATTTATTTCTTTGTTGTTTACTTTTATCTGTAATGTACATGTAGATTTGATGTTATGATTATTCTTTTTCAATTCCTACTATTAGCCAACAATCTCTACATATTTATTTATTTATTTATCTTGGTGGAATTTTCAATCGTTTATAAAATACATTTTAAAGCGCTCATTTGAGTTGAAATTTTATATACAGGATTATTTTGGATGACAATACAATAATATAATAATAATTAATAAAAATGAATTGATTAATACTAATTATTTAAAGAATTACAAATACAACCACGTTGACATCATTTTTGGTGACTTAGCGACCCTTTTGGCGACTTGTGTCAAAACTTGAAAAGGTTTTTTTTTTCTCACGTTTCAGCATTCAGTTGAACTGAAATTTATATACACGATTGTTTTGGATGACAATACGATACTTTAATGATAATGAATAAAAATTAATGACCACTTAATGTTGTGATTCTGTCCTATGTATATACATATTTATATTAATTGTAACTATTTAATAAAAAGTAGCCAAAATGAAATTTTTCTTCGTTGATCTAAGTGGGAATCGACTTAAATTTTTTTATATATTACTTGTTTAATTTATTCTTCATTCTTATTAAATTAATTCAGATTATGGCATTATATTCGCCTTGCATGGTTTTTAAAGAGAGAAACTTATGAATTTATTAGTTTTCCAGCTGAGATTAGATTATCGTTTGGTAATCAGCTTCGCTTAGAAATATCGATTTTTTCTTTCTATTTTCTTTCAATTATCTAAATTTGTGTTAAAAGCAGCATTTTTTAAAGATATTTCTATAAATTGAATCAATGTTTTTTTATGGTTTTTCTGCTCGAAGGAATTTTTTAACGTGATTTTTGAATTGCGTCAAAGAAGTGCATTTTTTTTATTCCCTGTAGACAGACTAGAAAGACCTGAAATGTTCTGTTTTCGCGTCATGTTTATTGTCTAAAGATGAAAATAAAAAAAAATACCGTGCCATTAATCTTGGCTAATTTTAGAAAAAATCGATTAACTATACCTTATTTATATATCGATGAAAGATTTAAAAAACTTGTTACGACCTGAATAACTACTTAAAAAAATGTAAAATAAATAAATAAAAATAAATATTTTTCAGACTAATTACAAAAAAGTACTAATAAATATAGAAGAATTAAGAGGAATAATCAAGAACTTTAAAGAAAATTCTTTTTTACTAATGATTTATGTTAACAAATTATTACTAATGATAACTCTTTTTTCAATGGAATTTTTTCATTACAGATAAAATATTAATTAATTGAGATCTAATGTGTTCCATTAGGAAGGCTTTTGCTTTCTTTGGAGTATCTTAACCATTTTATGTTGAAGTAAAAAAATAAAGCATTCATTGGAAGTAAATCCCAATTATTTTCACCAATGCCGTGATGAAAGCGCTCTGTGTGTACAACTCACGATTGTTTAATTCTTTAGTTACTTTTTGAAGATACGAATTCCAGGCCTTATTTTTCGATTAAAGGGAGGGGGAAGGAAGTAGAGGAAAAATGTAAAGAGTTTTTATTAAATTTGTTTACAAAATACGAGAAAATAACTATAGTGACGTAAAAACTACCAATATGGACAATGGATCAAAATGAAAACAAATTCCTAAAAACTGTAAAACAAATAGGACAACATCATCGTCATAATTTTACATTTAGTGATGTATTACTTTCTGAAATATTTAATAACATGGGGGACAGTATTTACAAACCAGAGCGTTACTTAAAACTGTAGAATTTTTTCATAAATCCTTCGAACATTCGAGCAAGGACGAAAAGTATTTCTTTTCACGACGCACCAATTAATAGAAGAAATTTTATTTAATGAATGGATGGATGAATGAATGTATTAAAAATCAAGTGATACCAGCTCCTGGGGAATGAACTAAGTCTGCAAAGGTAAAAAATACCAACACGAAGTCCCATCAGAGAAAAAAAAATATTAAAAATCACAGACTATGTATTCTCTTGAGCAGATTTTGCATATGTGAGCTTCCAATTTGCTTTGAAGTTAAACAGAAAGGAAAGAAATTCATTGGAAATTGATCTGATTCTGTGACTTAAAAAAAAACAAAGCAATGACACAACACACACACATTTCCAGATTCACTTAATTGCGATCACTTACACACCCGAATAATTGTCAATATTTTTTGCTGAAAATATTCTATGAAAAATGTAGTTGAGTTTTTCTTTTGGTGCGGATAACATTTGGATGAATCTGTTTCATTTCGTTTGCATGTGTTTTTGGCAAATAATAATTTCATATCAATTTTTGCGTGGCTGATTAGTTCTAAAAGTGTTATTATGTGATATTCTGTTATAAGTAAATATAAAATCCTTTTATTGGGGTTGATTATAAAGTAACCGAACGTGTAGGAAACAGTTGATCTATTGGTGAAATAGTTCTGAAAAAATAGCTACGTAATGATTTTTTTCGGCACGTACAACCTATTTATAACACTATGTACGAAGAGTTCTATTTTCATATACGAATAAAAGTGTACGGATTAGTACGATACGTTAGTTAATAATGTACTTTCTTATAAATAAATAGTTTTCTAAAAAGGAAAAAAGATATTGCTGGATGGGGTTTTTTTGTGTGTGTATTTTAATGAGAAAAATCTCAATAAAATACAAATTAAATAAAGTTGAGAAAAATTAAATTTCGAATGAACGACGGAATTCCAAATACAATTTTTTATGAAAGAATTAAAATAATACTTCTATGCAAGGCAATGTCTTCTATTTTTGCCATTTGATTTCCGAGTGAAAAATTTATTTTAAAAAGACACTTCTACTCAAACGTTGCTCGGGATTCCGTAATATAGCTATACTCACTGAGTATGTCTACCAAAAATGACATCACTGCTAAATTAAAAAGCATGGAAATTAGAAGACAAAACAAACAAATCGAAGAGAGAAACATTTTTTTCCTGAAATATTATTAAAGAAAACTGTCTCGATATACTAGAAATGATCGTGTCTGTTTTTGCGCAACATAATTTTTCCCTTCTCGCTCGGTCTGTAAAATATATTACTATTTTTTTTTAATTCTTAAAGCTTATTTTTCGACTTCTGTAAAATATGATTTCTCTAGACGTTGGAAATTATTTGTTCAGCGTCTTTATAAGTATTTAGTAACGCTGAATTTTAGAGACGAATTCTTTTGCAAACGGTTTGTAAATTTTGGAACCCGTGGAGAATGATTACCACAAACCATAATAAACATTATTGAATAATGAAGAATAAGTTTGAAACAATTTCGATCGTATGGTTTTCAAGAACAAAAAACAATGGATGTGAATGATTTCCTAAAAAATTTTTATTTTCTACAAAGACTCTACTACAGTATAGAATTTATGTGCTTATTTTTATGATTATGTCTAATTATGTTGCATTATTTAAGAAAAATATATTTTTTACTCATCTTCCTCTTTACTGGTTTTTATTGTAAGCGCTTGCATTTTCGAATTGCTTCATGGAATTAGAATGATGACCATGTAGAACAAGGGTGGCAAACTCAAAAATTAACTTGGGCCAAGCAAACAAGGTTTAGCTTTAAGTAGGCCGCAGAAAAAAAAAAAAAACCCTACGTTTCTATGTGTGAATATTGATTATTTTGAATAAAACATTTAAAGAAGCATATATAAAAGAGCAAGAAAAATGTAATGTTTACGTCCTGATCCTTGACATCTGCTACTATTTTTCCTATTTCGGGAGAAGTTTTTGTTTTATTTTATTGTATATTATTGTGTGCCAATATATTTGCCGGGCCTCAAAAATGTTCGTTGTGGGACACATGCGGCCCACGGGCTGCAAGTTTGTCACTCTTGATGTAGAGTATTCTTTTTTATTGCAAGATCATTTTAAAAAAAATGAAAAAATTTTTTTAATCCACCTTACTTCACACTTACGAGGAAAATAGGGATTGTAGTTTTTTCGTTTCGAGACGTATGACATACGGTTGACTGTAAATTAAACTTTTATTGATTTGTGTAGTGGGATGATATATTTTCAGTTTATTAATACCATATTTAGAAGCAATAGATCTCAGAAGATTGAATTACCGTCAAAGGAAGACATTTCTAAGAATAATATTTTCAAAATAATTATTCAAAGTTCTTTTTAAAAAAACACGTCACCGTTAATAAATCAATGTAAAATTATTAGAAGTAAATACACCTATTCACAGATTCTCATGCTCAAATCGATATCCTTATAATGAGTTTTGCTTCCATACTTAGTTTCTATTGAAATCGAATATCAATGTGTTTGAAGTAAAAAGAAAAAAAAATGTAACCACCCTTCCCCATTTTCGAATAATTCATCAAATTGTCATTTCCTTATTATTTAGGTTAACTGTGATGAGAAGGTTAAAAATGGATTGCATGTAGAACGATTTCTTTTCTTTTTTTTCCAATCACCGTAATATTCTTACAGTAACTGAATACTTAGTAACTGAAATGAAAATATTATGGAGATGTGGTAAAAACGTAGAGACTCCCAACAGCTAGGTCATCCCGATGTTTGTACACAAATACATATCCATGACATTAATGTGAGATGTACTAAAAAGTTACAAGAGAGTTAATTTTCCTTTTCAGACTTTTAATGTCTGTTATCTGACAGTAATACTTATGATTCTTATATGTATAAAATCATTAAATTGTATATAAAGCATAATTAATTGAGGAAGTGAAAAAGTTATTGATTTGGTTTAACACATATATCTGAAAATTGGTCTGTGCTGTAGAACATGGCTATGTTTCATCTTCTATAACCAGGAATGGCGAACTTGGGTAATTTTTTTTTTCTTTGAGAAGAGTGGATCAAATTCTGTTCTTATTTTTTTAATATTAATTCGTGGGTATCTCATTCGATAGGGGAGCGGATGATTAAAAAGAGGGTACCAATATTTTAATAAATTTTCAGCAACGAAAATACGATTGTGGACCTTGTTTTTCTAGCTTTCATTTTTTTAAAATTCTCTAAAGAAATTACATTTTCTTCTAGTTACGCAACTTTTAGAAATGAAGAGTAAAAAATAAAGATTGTACGTATAGGAATAGTTTTTAACACTAGATTGCACATTTTGACTGCTTTTTAATTTCAATTAGAAAAACAATTACGTAAATAATGAAGAATTTCTTAGAATTTTTTAGAATATATTTTTTTTCCCAAGTGAAGTAAATTTTTTTTTACTGTTAATATTTACTAATAACTTGTTAAATGACTGAAAATAATACAAAAAATATTGAAAGTTAATTCTAAACAAATTTCCTTACACATTAATCATTCTTTCACAATGCAGTCATTTTGACTAAATTTCTGTCTTTCTAGTGTTAATAACATGAATTACCGCCCCAGATGACACCGTGCACTGAGTACTTGAATGAACGCAAAATAAGGAAAATTACAAATATTATGAGAAATTCTTTGTTATTAAATCTAATGACAGATACGAGTAGAGTGAGGTCAGGTGTCACTTGAACGAGGTTGAAAATGAAGAGATCAGTCGCCAATAGCCGTAATGTAGTTAGTTTTTAAGTGCAGCGTTAATAAAATAATCGAAGCAAATAACAAATATGTGTATGCGTGACAAGGTAATTGCGTTTGGAACATGCTTTGTTGTCGAGAATACCATGTCTTTGCTTTCATTTCCAAATCTTCAATGAAATTGTTAAGTTCCTCATAAATATTTTTTAATGTTTTCATATATTAGTAATACAATGACACCATTTCTTTAAACGTTTTTAATTAAGTTCATTTCAATGCTGAATGGCCATATAAAAACATATGGGCCTGAATTAGCCAATAGGTTTGTGAAAACTCATCAAAGATATTGTTTTTTCAATTAAAAGAAGATCTTGTTGTTGTTAATGCCACCTGTCTAACGTAGTCAGATCGAGGCCCACGAAATTCGTCATGGCAAGGGGCTAGGTGTGCGTCATTAGCCGTAGCCTTGAGCACCATACGGGTGACAATACAATTTAGCTCGGTTCCACTCCAGTTTTGAGGAAGGAGAACCTGGGGAGGGTCAGGGTCTCCCACCTCTCATCCCCTGCCACCAACCTCACGAGACAACTTACAACTCGACGACCCCCATGCCGTGAAGGCACTATACATTTACAAACATCAATATCTTCTCCGGGATTCGAACCTGGACCCTGCGGCACAGCAGTGAGCGTCGCTAACCCCTATACCGGATATTTCGCCTAATAAACTAAGAAATCAATTCAGAACTTGACCGGAACTGAGCCATCGAACAGTGTTGTACATATATTGAAATTCCAGAATATTATTAATCGATTTCTTCTAATGATTTCTGAAATACTCGTTTATTAAAATAACTTGCCCTTATAGAGTCGAGTATTTTTATTAAAACTAGTACAATAACCTTCTTACGCTTATAGAACTTTTTAATGTATTATATTATGCAACAAAATTCTATCTGAAAATATCTGATACTTTGTTAGAGCTCATGAATGTAATCACTGCTTTCCTATCTAATGGGGTGCACCGTAAACTTCCAACGAACGTTTCAAAGCAAATTAATCTTTTGACTTTGTAAGCGGGAAAGTCATCCCTACTGTTTTGCTGACTTATTAAATATTAATTCATTACATGCTGTATCATAAAACATATGAATATTGAAAAGGTTATTTTAACATTTCGGATTGATGTGTATACTAAATTACATCTAGCTAAATGTGCTTGATTAGATAGAAAGTGATTTATAAGATGGTTCACAAAACAGCTCCGAATAGTTAAAATTTACAAGTTAGTTTAAAAAACATTCATTACTAGAAAAAACAGTTAGAATTTAAATGCATGCATGTAGTATATATTTCACATGTAATTAAGGTCATTCAATATTACTAGTTTTTTCGATTTTTTCAAAAAAGAAAAAAAAAATCCTGTTTTAATATTATTTGTTGGGTTGCTAAGTATGACCACGGTTCTTTCTCTCATTGCATATTTTCTGTTCTCATAAAAAGCAGATAACAGTAAATAAGTAATGCATACTGCGACTAAATATTTTTCTTAAAAACAAACATTTTTTCCTTCGATTTGTGAGTGTTGAAGAAATACGGTCAACCAATAACTCGTGTAAACGATTTCTTGATACTTTGTTTATTGTTATTTAATTTTTCCAGACCACAAACAGAGTTTTCATGTCGAAGGGTATGTTCTAAAGTTAAGATTCTTAGCTAGAGTTGTTCCATGTTTTTCTTTTCAACCAATGGCCAGGCCACAGACACCTTTTGTTTTTCTTGTGTTTATATTTTTAATAAAATTGCAAAGAAAAAAACCCTGGCAGTTTTACGGAATAAAATTAGAATAAAAATTTCATGGAGAAATGTATGCTTTAACTAATAAAATCATAACAATACGTTTTCATCATAATAATTCCAAAATAAAAATACTTTTGAATTATATAGTACATATATATATGTACTATATAATTCAAAAGTATTTTTACTACATGTGCGCATGGTGAAATTTTAAACGCTTCTTTCTGCTAAGCCTTTCGACTTAATCAGGTAGTGAATACAGAGTAGTCTTTTTAAAATTGTTTTTAAAGATTTTTTCAATTTTTATTTTGGAACTGATAGATTGATAATGAAAGTATATTATTTCCTTTGGTCCACTTGAATAACCGATGGAATATAGTATTTCGGAAATTTATTCTCAGCACAATTTTTTTGATTTTTCGAACATACAAAATATAAAAGCGTTTCATTGCTATTGAATATTAATCTCAATAATATGTAGACCACAAATGTTTATTTAAAAAAAAGTGCAGACGATTTTGAATCTGTGGATACTCGGTCATATTTTAAAGACTGATGACGATTAACAACATCGACTCGATTCAACGCATAACATTATTTTTTTTCCTTCAAAATTGAATTTAGTGAAGCAACACAAGAACAAAAAAAAATCAAATTAAATTTGAATTTTTTTTTTTTTAGTTTTATATTTTCTGTAATGTCCATTTCATTGTCTGCTCAGAATTGATTTTATTGCATTTACACCGCATTATTATGGAAGCAAACCGCTTTCAAATTCTTGTAGTTTTATAACAGAATTTAATCTTTCTGAATGATTCATTTATGTTTCGAGAAAAAAAAATATTTCTTCGATCGCATTATCTTTACCATTTGATTTTTTTAAGTGCTTCTCCGGCAGAGAAATCTCTTCTTGTATTTTGATGTGACTATGTGAATTGTAGGTTAGAGATCAAGTTTTAACTTTTATATAAATGTTTTTATAAAATTAATACATGAGTGGAGTTTTTTTTTCCTCTGGGATATTTCTGATTTTAATGAAGCAGAAGAATTTTTAATCGGTCTGTTTTATTTGTAAGTTTCGTGTGAAATGGTTTGCAGCATTTCATCTTGTAAAATCCTATTCTCCTTTGATTCTATTCTAGCCTCCAGTATCACAAAAAAATTTTTTTAACAGATTGTGCTTTTCAGCGAATATTGAGTTCTCAAATATCCATTTCGATTACGATTTTTTAAAAACAATACGTTAAAGTTATAATTATTTTCCTTTACGTATAATTTAAAGAGCCTGATTCTCTTTTATCAAATTTGTTTAAAGTTCTAAGAAAATATCAATTTACTCGTACTTGTTGTTTCTCGTTTTACTTGCAGAAAATGTTACATAAGTTTTGACAATATCTGTATTATTCTATAGCTGTTAATGTACTAGTTTGATTTTTCGTATAAGTTTTTTTTTACATATTTCCAGATCATATTATGTGAAATGAATGCTTAAGAAATGACGAAAAGACGGTAAAAAAAAGCTTCCAACGTTCATGTAGTTAAAACTTACTCTGAACTAGCTTGAAAAAAAAACTCGATTTCAATTAAAAAAATATATTACAAATGTGGTGGATATGTTTTACATCACCACTCGAAATATTTCGAAGTTGTTCCTATGCACCCAGTTCCATTTTCCGCTGCTTAATTAAAACTACAGTGAAATGCGCTGAACACGGAACTGTTAGAACTGAAATATTTTTTCGTGTTAAAGGATAACGCAAAATGAAGCACATATTCAACAAAATAAAGTTTATTAGAGTAAATTTTAATTACATAGATATGTCAATTCAAATTCATTTGAATTTAATAAAAACAATGAAATAAAAACATTCATAAATAAATTTAATGCAAAATTTTCAAGTTTTCTGAAAAACAAAGCATTTACTGAGTTTTTGGAAAATAATCTGATATTTTTTTTTGCATTGTTCTTTATATAGCATTAAATTGTCAACAAATTGTTTGATGTTGTCCATTTTGTTATTGATTTCACCATTGGAGTGTGCGTCTAAATAACTGCGCATACTTTCCATGATGTTCTGCATTTCATATGACGTGGGAACAGGAGCTGCATTATTCGTTTCTTTTTCGTCATCGGAATCTGTATCAATGATATTTTTTGAGCTTTGAACGAACTCCAAAATGTCTTAGTCTGCCACAATTGGTTCTGTACACACATTATCATCATCTACTGCAACGAATTATTTCGATGATACAGTAGTACAGTCCAATAATACAGAAAATTGTCAAACTTCAGCTGGTGTTTTCCGTATTTTGTTCATTCTCAGGAGGGATAAGTTTGAGTGTCAAGAGAAAAGAAATGTTTGAAAATACAAAATAGTTTGTAGGGACCGTTGTATTATTTTGTGTTAACCACAATATTTCATCTTAAACGTTTTCCGGTTAAACGTATTTCACTGTATTTCAAATATATCTTTTTATTCCAATGAAAGGATAGTACTTTTAAATATTTTTTTAATTAATTCCTTCAAACAGAGGAACTTCCTTAAGATTTATTAACCTGAAACATATCTCTGAGTATACGTATAAGAAATGAAAAGCAAGATAGTGTTGTAGCGTTAACTTCTGAGAATGGGACATTTTAACTGTGAATTGCAAAATGATTTACTTCCTCCAAATTATACAAATATGCTGCCGGAAATACGACGCTAAATATTACAGATATTCCTTTTTCGCAGCGGAATGCTTATTCTCACCGTGATTTTAATTTTCAACTGTGTTGTTCCTATTGTCACCACTGGCAAAACAGAAAATATTAGGAGCCCCCTGCAAAGTCAGGTTTGGGGCTCTAAGCTGGAACTTACAACGGATTGCAAAACTATAACCTTCCCCTACGATGTGGTGTGTACGTTACGCCACTGATTGCCACCTTTCTGACGGTGGCAGATCGAGGTCATTGTGGCAAGGAACTAGCATTTACACCAGTCGTTAGCCGTAGCTTTGAGCATCATGCAAGTGTCAGTAAGATTTGGCTGGATTCCCCCCTTTTTGAGGGAGAAAACCATGAGGGTATCAGGAACCTCCCACCTCTCTTCCCCTTCCCCAACCTCCCGAGAGGACTTGCGGCTCGATTGGTATTTTGTGTACCCCAAGACACTATACATTTACAAACATCCATGCCTTCTCCGGGACTCGAATCCAGGCCCAACAGCACAGCAGTCAGCGTCACTATACCAGATAGGTGGCATTTTCAACTGTGTAAACATCAATCTTAAAATTCAAGCTACATTTTACTTTAGAGTTACGTTTAAAAGACGAATTAAAATAAAGAATATTCATATATTTTCTAAGGAATACGATTATTTTCTCTGCCGTAGGGGAAAGTTAGTTATCGATACAGCTATGTAATTCTTTTGAAATATGAAAACCAATTGTCGAAGAATTTCGTATAGTAGAAAACACCACGGCAAATAATTCATTTACAAGCAATAATTTATTTACAAGCAATTGACTTCATCTAGTATTTGCAGATAAAAACAACAGGTTTTTCGACACCGCGTCTTTTTCTTAAGATCTCCCCTTTCGGCTGTATTACTTTTTGTTTATCCTCAAAACTCCTGTCGTGAATCGACTTACAAATGTAGTCAAGAGGCTTAGTGTTTACGTGACTATTGGGCTGTCATTCAAATGAAAAGGCATTTTCTAAATCAATTTATGAGTTCTGTAATGTCAAGTGAAGTCCTTCTGCAGTGTTATACGAGGCACTTTGGTCATTAGAAAGAATTTATTTCCATGTGTACAAAGAAGCCATGGGATGACGTTCACACGCCTTACAGCTCAATTTATGTAATGCATCCTCGAAGCACTTTCTGCAGACTTAATGGTAAATAGAAGCTTTTAAATGTGTTAAATCAAGATAAATCGTAGGTGCAGTTATTTAATGAAAGATGGGATTCTGCCTTTCATATGAATGCCCTCTAAACACATAGTACTTATTCAGAATCACTGAATCAAACAGTACATAACTAGATGTATTACAATGCAGTTTGCTATGCTCGAGCATTTAAATTAATTCTAGACAGAGAATGAGCAATTGAAGTCTGAATAATCTCTGAGCATAAAGAATGTGAAACCAGTGGATTGTTAGTTGTCATGAGTTTTTAAACTTATACCACCAGAAATTTTAGAGAGTTTTTTAAGCACCAGCCTTTTCAACAGTTTTTGAATAGCAAAGCTTCAATTTATTTTTAAAAACCCTTTGGTTCACTTTCTGATTTCCCATTAGACTCGTGTATCAAACTATTGCAATTTTCAAATGAAAATATAATTGAATCGAAAAGTAAAGATCCACGACTGTAAACATGCATAATACTAATGCCATTACGAAATCTCACATTGGACATCGCGTAACAGTCCTTTTGAACATTAGTCCTTTCAATAAACGATGGGGAAAAAATGGGATTTTTTCTACCAGCGAAATTACTATTTCAATACAATTTGCTTCCTTTAGACTTGGAAAAAAGAGTTTTTTGAAGTATTTAATAGCCATATATTTTTTTATATCTCGATTATTGATGCGTAGTTATTGATGCCAACTAATGTTGATACTAGATAATTCAAACTGCTCTACGAATAGTTGGAATGTGGCAAGACCTATTTAGACAGCAGCCGACTTATGTACGTTTAAGGACGTGCGAGAAAATCAACAGGTACGTATACAGTGAAAGGAATATGTGTTGAAATACAAATGAGTGCCTTCAACGATAAGAATACTACCAGTCAAAGTTAAGTAGTCTTCAAAAATTGCTTATTTTTACTGTTTATTTCCTTCATAATACAAAAATTTGTTTAATTGAAAATGCTGGCTGATGTTCTCTGTAAGGCTAGATGCATTTACATTTTAGTCTTTCGGGGAATATTTGTTGGAGAATTCTTGTAGCACATTATGGCTTTAAAATAATTAAACATTTAAAATTGTATTCAGATAATTGATTTAATATGAGATGGATGAGAGAAATTGGTCCTCACACATATGTTTATAGTATATTAAATTTTGTCCGAAGTAAAAATTGCTCATTTGTGCATTGTTTAAATTTTTCATTAGACTGAACAATTTTCGTTAATAAATTGGTGCGAGCATTTAATATAAACTATTTTTAAAAACTTTTCTTGATAACTTAATCCAGCTGTCATTGCTTACAAAACTGAATGTGAGAAATAAGTTATAAATTCTAAATAAAATATAGATTATTATTATTCCCCTTTGTCTAAAACATTTATTACGTGAAATTGATTTTGAAATACAAAATATGGATTGCAAGCCATTTGGGGATTTTCGTTAATCTCAGGATTAAGATTAGCATTTAGGATGCTCAAATCGGGTTCTGTGTATTTCAGTCGAGCATAATTAGCTTTTAAGTATTTCACTTTTATGTCAAACACAATTCTGTACAGTTAATTCTTTTTTTGCATTCATTTGCTGAATGTTGGTTGAAATTAAATAATTTGTAATAATATTGGAACCATTGGCGTAGCTAGTTCTAAGTTGGTCCTGTATCAAAATTCCTTTGGGGCCCTTTTGTAGGAATGGGAGCCTTGTTAGTGAGATTTTTGTTGCACATGTTGGGGCCCCTGTTGCTTGCAGGCCCCACTTCATTGATACGGCAGTAGCTACGCCTCTGATTGGAACACTGTTAACATTTTCTTTCTATCTTGCAAGGAATATATATTATCTCTAGAAGCTTCAAAACATATACTTAACTTTTAATGATTCTTCTCTCAAAATTTTAAAAATTACTTCTTTAAAATAATTTTAATTTTTTACTGGAACAAAAAAAATGTTCATAAAAACTAATTTTATATAGGAATATACAAGCCTATTGAAAAAAAAACTGAGAATGTGTTAAATACATAATTGATCCCCATTTCCCATTCAATGAAAAAAAGTATATTTTGTTTGGGTTTTATGGGTGTTAATTTCCCAACGTACAAATTCCAGTCGAAAACAGTTAATCATTTTTCAGAAAAGGTAGTCAAAACATCAGATTCCC
>BMAV01022178.1:0-66961 GCA_019973955.1 Trichonephila inaurata madagascariensis | reverse complement strand
GAAAAAAAACGACCAGCCAAGAACACAGTTGGGAAGGCAAGGAAAGGAAGACAAGGAGATTACAAGCCTTACAACAAGAAATTCCAGTACAGCCAAGGAATGAAGAGTGATGACACCTCATCGTTGAACGTGAATATGGGAGACCGAATATAAAAATCAGGTTGTATTGTTTCATTTTTTATGATCTTCCAACAAGTGGTCGGAAGAATTATTGCAAAGAAGGAAGTCTCGGGCGGTGCTTAAAAGTTATAAGCCAAGTCAAACACTACAATGAGTGTTCATTTAATATTGGAACTTTTTGACTTGTTAAAATTTTTTCTGAAGAAAAACATTTGTATTCACACATTTGTTTACTTCGATGTATGACTTCGTGAGATGCGAAAATTCCTTTGGTTATTTGTTATAATGGTTTATTGAAAAATGTTTGTAATTGTATAATATGTATATATATATATGTTGTTGTATTGTTACGTATTATGAGGCATCTGGTTCAGGGAAACGCGGCGTAGTCAAGGCACTAACACACATTAATAACGAGCTGGCGGCTCATTGGGAGTTTTTGTTGAAACCAGATGTAGGGATGGAGATAAAAATTTATTGTGATATATAAATAATATATGTAAAATTGATTAATATTATGGAAATAGAGACTCAAATAGTTTCATTTCAGGGAGACTGACCCTGAAAATCTTGAAAAGTAAAGCTTCAACGTGTTTCCAGGCTGTTAAGAAAGGGAGCAGAAGTACCAGCTCCATATGCAGTGTTAGATTGGGTCTGCGCACCCAGAATAATAGTTTTTAAGTGTATAAATATTTTAAGTAACGAAATGTAAAAGTGAGAGTGGGCACAAATTAAACAGTAATTATTAATGTTGGCCTAGTTATTGGAGTAAAATTTATTGTCACGAGTTTAAAATTAAATTGAAAATTAAAATTTAAGATTAAAATTGCAATGAAAATTAAAGTCAAGATAAATTTTGGAAATTATAAAAGTTAAAATTTAAGATTAAAATTGCAATGAAAATTAAAGTCAAGATAGATATTGGAAATTATAAAAGTTAAAATGAAGATTTAAGATTAAAATTTAAATAAAACTCAGAAAGCGAAGAAATTTAGAAATAGAGATTTAGACACGTAATTTATTAAGGGCATTGAGAACCCTTAAGTAAATCACGTTTTTCTTCTTGGAGGGGGTTGTGACGTCTCTCGCGTCTTTCTGATTAACATGACTCCTATGTTCTTGACGGCCACGATTAATGGCAAAACTTATCCAACCCAATACCAAGAAGATAAACAATCATAATATGTAAATGAGATATACTATAAAAGGATATCGTGGTAAGCTTAGATATAGCGTGGCAAACCTAGATATAGCATAGCGTAGCAGGCTCAAAGATATTAGTGTGGAATCATTCTGATCAATAGCGTGACAAAGCTTAGTGTGGAATCTTGAGGATCAAGAATTAGCTGCATTGCGGATCAAGAATCTTCATATATAAATTTATAGATTATATTCTCTAGGTCAAGGGACCAGAACTGGAAAAGGTAATATTAGATATAAGTAATTAGATAACAGGATTATTTAGGATAATTGAGATAGAGGATCTAGTTGCGTGATCTGACTTAAATACGTGATTTAATTTGGGCTTGACTCTCACTCTAATTAAATTTGTCAAATTAAAACTTAAGTATTATAAGTTACTCTTAATAAAAGTTGTATTAAGAATTATGTCTCTTCATTTTGATAATCCCACACCTCTAGCTTACGCGGAACCGGCAAGACATGGTCATCACAGGATGGTTATGTCTCACTGTGTGCTGTTTATTCTGCTAATGCTCGGCAAGAAAAAAAGAAAGAGGGGAGAACTTTCCGATATTTTCGCCATTTTTAAAATTGCAATCTAATTTTTCTATCAAAATCAGACAAAAAGTAATTACAGAATCGGAAAGATTACTCATTTCGCCACGATACGGCATATATCTTTTTATGTATAATTCTTCTGTGCGTGTGTACGCGACTAAACTCCTCCTAAACGGCTGGACCTATTTGGATGATATTTTTGTGTGGGTTCAAGTGAATTCGAGAATGATTTAGATTCACAATTCGGTCCGATATCGTAATTAGTTAAAAATGCGCCAAAATTATGTAAGGGTGCGCTATTGTTCATAAAAAAATCGTGGTCAATATTCTTGAGGCCACTATTTTGAGCGGTAAACTTCAAGGTGAAGTTGTACTTCAACCACAGATCCCAATGATTCTTTCAGACTCACCTACCCATTCAAATGTTTGCAATTTCCAATTCGCTTGGCATTTGCTATGACCAGTGGCGCACACAAGGGTTTTGGGGTCCGGACCCCCAAAGCCCTTGATTTTTTTCCGATTGGTTATAATTCTAAGCATATAATACGCAAAATTTAATTAAATATTTGTTATTAATGATTACTTTTGTTAATTATGCTAATTATTTATTCAATAATTAGTTTTTTTACTGTGTTTTGTTCCTGAAAATCGACAAAATCAAAAATAGCATGATACAAGAATGGTGAACTTTCAACCTGGGACCCCCGAAAAATTCCTGTGTGCGCTACTGGCTATGACCATTAATAAGTCACAAGGTCAAACAATGACTATTTGTGGCATAGATTTAGAAAATCCTTGCTTTTTACACGGCCAATTATATGTTGCATTTCCGAGGTCTGGCAAACCATCGCATTTGTTTGTTTATACCCCTCAAAGATTAACCAAAAACATTGTACATAAATTTATTTTTTGTGCATTAAAAAAAAGTACCTGTTATGAAAATAGTTTGAGTTTTATCTTTTTTATCCTTTAATCAAAACAAGATTAAGTTTCTATTCAGAAAAACTTCTATATTCAACTTAGTTAATAGTAAATACATACTCACATGCAATCGATAAGTCGAATTGTGGTAATGTACATGTGATGTCAGGTATTGTAATAACATTCTTTGCAAAAAATTTCATCAAAGCGGTCCAGATTGTTACAACTTATTCAAAAATGTTTGTAATTTTCGGATTTAAGACGTGCGTACAGGACAACGTCTGTCGGATCGCTAGTATATACATATATATATATTTGCTTATATATATATATCTAAATATATCTTGTTCAAATTTTCAATCGTTAATAAAATACTTCTATTCATCCATTTAAGCTCAAATAATTTTTTTAAACTTGTAGTGGATGACACTTGATGTTAATACAGTTTTTTCAAATATTAATTCATTAATTAAATTAAATTAATTACCGGTTTTTGACGCCCACTTAGATTCGTCTTCATTGTTGTAATGTAACTGTTAAAACAATGACAAAAGTTGGCGTCGAAAATCGGTTTTTAAGCCAAACTAGCTAAACCGGGTGTGCATTGTTACAACAATTCATGCTCTTTTTTCAGTTACTTCTATTAGTCCTCTCTCTCCCTATATATGTCGGACGGTGTCTAGGGGTAATGATGAAATTTTTTGGACGAAAGAAAGCATAAGCCAAGTTTAAAGAACAATTAATTTATTAAGATAAGGAACAGGCTATTTACAGCTTTGGATTATTTACAAGAAAGTAAATAACAGATAGTTCGAACAGAGAGCAGGGGCGATGGGGGCGCCAAACATCGCTAGGGCTAAAGAAGGGGTCTGCGTTGCTTATAAAGGAAAAGTCGCTAAGAGGACGTCGACCTTACTTCGTTCGTTTGCGGTTGTGTGAGTGAAAAAATGATCTCGCGCACAGGGACCATATGCGTCTGACGTCATCGCTCCGAATTCTTTCATTGGGCATTGAAATGCCTCTCGATTCACTTCGGTTTGTTTGGGGCCGCCATCTCTCACATCTCTCTCTCTCTCGAAATATATTGGAAATTTAAAACATTCTAATTATTCGAAATCAATTAATTACTATTTCCCACTCACACACACACACACACACACACAATCATATATATATATATATATATATATATATATATATATATATATATATATAATATAAGTATATATATATATATATATATATATATATATATATATCTTGTTCAATTTTTCAATCGTTAATAAATACTTTCTATTCATCAATTCAAAGTAAGAAATTACTTAATTTTTTTCTTTTAATATTATTTGTTTCTTTGTAAATCAAATACATTTTGTGTGTGTGTTCTTAAGCCAAAACTTTTATTTCACTTATAATTTAAGGTATCCGACTACTTTCGGAACCGTGATTTTGCAAAAGCGTATAAATGGATAATATTTATGATATTTAGTGTCACTTGAATTAGAAAATGTATATAAAATTGTTTTAAGAATAGTATTACCATAAAAAATTATTTAAGTACAATATTTTGACAAAAAATGAGCATAGAATGACCTTTTTCCCAAAATATTCCCCCTTTTTGAAAAATGCTTCTATTATAATAATATTTCGCCTGTATATAGCTCTTAACTCTGTACAGGGCTCAACTAGAATTATTGAAATCTATAACTTAGAAGGGGGTTTTTATCCATTTTTACGACAACGGGGGAGAAATTTTAAGAAAAAAAAAACGCCGATAATTATTTCAATGGGTTGTAACTCTGAAAATAATGTGGATTTTTCAAAAATCATAGTCAAAATCATAGACCTCTGAAAAGAGGTCTGAGCTATATACAGGCAAAATATTACTATAATAGAAGCATTTTTTTAAAAAAGGGGAGAAACTTTTTTAAAAAAAAGGTTATTCAAAAAGAAATTTTTTTGCCAAAATATTGTATTTAAATAATTTTTTTTTTTTGTAAAAATTTTCCAAAACAATTTTATACATGTATTCTAATCAAAATGACCCCCAAATTTTTAAAAAAATTATCCATTTATGGGGTTTTTTTATATTCACTTTCCCGAACGAAATGGGAACCAAAAAAAACATTCATATTTTTACGAAATTATTAATTTGTTAGAATTTTTGTTGTTGTTACTGTTTATTTTAAAATTAATTTTAGCATTTCGAATAATGGACTTGTTTTTTTTTTATTTTTCTCAAAATAAAGGACTTAAATTATCTCGAAAACATAAAATAAAATCATAACAAATTAATTCAGAGTACCTGAGAGTTTTCGCAATGCAACCAATGACGCAATACTTGTTACAAAATTTTTTGGTGTAAAAAAAAATACTTTCACCTTATCTGAGAATTAGAAAAATATAGTGGTCAATTGCTTATGTTTTTATAAAAAGACGAATGTAGAAATATATTTTATGATGCAAAAATAATTAAAATATGCATATGCCTATAGCGAAATAAAATAAAACGATATTGTGTAATCCTGTAATCTTTACGCAAGAAATTATTACGCAAGAAAATGGCCATGCATCACTAAATTAGAATTAAATACTAGAAAGGTGTTAATTATTCTGCATGAGTCATTGTTTATGTTTATAATTTTCTAATAAAAATTAATTACAAGCAAGACATTTTTATTTTTCATATAACCACAGCTGCATAACGCTGCATAAAATCTGAAATTCAATCATTTTGTAACAGTGTAAATATTTGTAATTTTTAATTTTGTTCGATTAGTTTTCGATAAGAGCTTCGCAATGTGATTTGTTACATTGCTAGGATACTGAGACTTCGACACAAATTGAAATTGTATCAAAATTTCTGATCATGAATTAATATTCAAACAAGCCAAAATTGAATTAAAAAAGTAATGTTTTTAATCAATAAATGTTTTTATTCTAAAATTTTTTTGAAATTTAACAAATAAAAAAAAAAAAAATTGGGAATTTTCAAAATTTTATTTTGTGTGTGTGTTTACGAAAATTTTGTTTATAAAATATACATAAAATTTCTCTTGGAAACTCTTATAGAATGAATTGAAATAAAATAATGAAAAAAAAATGAGAATTTAAACTTTATCATTGTGTTTTATCTTACTTGATATTATAAAAACCCCAAAAAAGAATAAAAAAAATTTTGTAAGTAAAACCCTACTTAGATCACAAAAAAAATTTTTTTATATATATAGCTAATGTTATTTAAAAAGTTACAATCAATATAAATAAAAATATACATGTGACAGAATCCCCCAAAAAAGGGTTTAGTTTTTATTTAAATTTTCCAAAACATTTGTCTCCCAAAAAAATCGTGTCTATAAAATTTCAGGGTTTAACTGAATGCTTTTAAAAAAGAAAAAAAAAAATTTTCAAGTTTTGACATAAGTCCCAAAATGGTCGCTAAGTCCCAACGTGGCTGTATTTTTTAATTTTTAATTCATTAGTTTTTAATCAAAATGTTTTTTAATTATAATTAAATTACTGTATTGTCATCCAAAAAAAATCATGTATATAAAATTTCAGCTCAATTGAGCGCTTTAAAATGTATTTTATTAACGATTAAAAATTCCACCAAGATAAATAAATAAATATATATAGAGAGAGAGCTAATAGTAGGAATTGAAAAAGATTTACTTTTTGAGTCATCGATTGCTCAAAATATTGAAATATATATATATTGTGGAAAAAATTGTGGACACACTTTTGAAAATTCTTTTAAATTTGTATTCTTATAGAAAACTGTTACGTTTAACAAAATACACAAAGTCTTATACATCATTTTAAATAGAA
This sequence comes from Trichonephila inaurata madagascariensis, assembly GCA_019973955.1. Taxonomy (NCBI): domain Eukaryota; kingdom Metazoa; phylum Arthropoda; class Arachnida; order Araneae; family Nephilidae; genus Trichonephila; species Trichonephila inaurata. The sequence goes on along the minus strand of BMAV01022178.1, from coordinate 60,352 downwards.
TTTAATATACTGAATTCATACAAAAAAAAAAATTCAAATATTTATCAAAAAAAAAAAGTTAAGCTGTTGTAACTTTTTTGATATACTTTTGGACCCGGGGGATAGCAGGGGGTTTATCAGTACATAGTAGGAAGCATTTTATTTTTTTTTTCAACTTACAACTATGTTTAGGGGCCGACGATTGGGTAAGCTCTTCCTTTTTTTGTTTAAAAGATGCCGGGAAACAATTATAGACACAGTTAGTTCCCTTTTATTTGATGGATATGTAGGGTAACCCCCCGGGTCCCTTTTTTTGATTATCAGAGGAGATAGAGGGGGAATACATGAAGAACTAGAAACTGCCGTGATCTTAATATACTTAATTAAGATCTTAAACCTCTAACCCGATAAGATAATAAAAATGATGTGGGGGAATCTACGGGGGTATACACATAAATATATAATACCGAAATAAACGTAACCCCGACCACTGTCAATAACTAATCCCGCCAAACTCAATTCAAATGCGATCACAAAATCCGAATATTTAAATAGCACTCCCTTTCCTTTTTCATCCCCCGAAGTATCACTTATTTAATCCTATTTGAAATTTTATTTTTACAGGCGTACAAAAGGTATGCACCTTGACCCTTGGGGGGTTTCTTCAATGAAAACTTCGTTGGCTGTCAACCCTCAAAAACCCCTTCACACTTGGAAACAGGGCTATCCCTTTTTTAACCCCCAAAAACCACCCGGCTTACTCTAACTTTATATTTAAAACTTCCAAATTTGCATTTTTTCACGCTTTACTTTTTGGTTTGGTTGGAAAAAAAGGGGGGGCCCCCATTCCCGGCCCCAAAAAAACCCCAAAAGGAAAGTTAATGAAAAGACCATGGAAAAACCCTCACAGATATCTCATTCGGGCAAAAAAGTTTAAACTTGACACAAGTTTTTGATAGGATTGAGATCAAAAACAGTTTTCCAGCCCGGATATCAATGATACTTAGTCAATAAGCAAAAGGGTATCAAATAAAAAGAGTAGAATTTTGGGAAAATAGAGAGAGAGATTTTGTGACGAAAAAATTTTTCCTATGTTTGAATTGCAAAACCAAGTAAATTTGGGTTTGAGACACATCTTGGACCGGAAAAGTTTTGTTTAAGATGTCAAAGGGGGAGAAAAAATTTAATAAAAAACGAATCAGGGAAAAGCCGAAAAAGATGCACCACATCTGTTGATGACAGATGAACAAAAATACTATGTCTCCAAGATAAAAGAGTGTCAACAACGGCCATCAACAGTTATCTGAATGATGCTGGTGTTTCTGTCAACCCAAAAACTAATGAGAAGAATAGCGGATAGTAAACTAAGCGGTTTAATTCCACGAGAAAAGCCCTATACCAATTCACAGAAGCACTAAAAAGACTACTGTTGTCAAAGGGACACATTAATTGGACAGATGATTAGTGGTCACAAGTTAGATGGAGGCATGAAACTAGGACATTTTTAGTCGTGTAACGTCGTGAGTAGATAACAAACACAGAAAAATCGTCCAAACAGTCTCATTTTAAATTTAAAAACCCGTATTTATTTGCTTCATAGGTTACTAAATATGAAATAATAAAGTCCCAAATTTAAAATACCCCCGGTGCAGTCAGTCTATTTCATGGGGGGTTCAAACCTTTTCCCCGAAAGCACTCGCTCATCTCTCAACGCCACCGGTGTTCATCCTTTTTCATTTCTTTCCGTTTCTCTCCAATCCCTTTTCTTTCAGGGCCCTCTCCAGTTTTTCCCTCTAGGGCTCTCCTCCTCGTCTCCTAAAAAAACCCTTTTAAACACCAGGGGTGGGTCCACAACACGCCCCTCGTCTCATTGGCAGGCCAAAAAGTCTGCCCTCGTCCCCGGCCACATTCGGGGTACTATTTGTGCGGCAAACACAAATACATTCCTGGTCCGTCTGGAAACTAAGGGCTCCATAATTCTTATCTAACTTCTGAACACCCTTGTCCATCACACCACCTGGGTTCTATCATCCCATTCTCTGGACACCGGCCGAGGCGACAGGATTCTTTCATACGGCTTTCTTTGACCATTATAACTCCTAGATCGGATGTCGGCGTTTGCCTGAGGTCAGACAATAAACAATGATCTCACGGCCACTTTGCACCGTCCTCCACACCCTGTTCGGACCCCAAAACTTGGGAATGAATTGAGGGGTGAGGTTCACCCCAATCGAAGACGTCACAGTCGGTATAGATGGGTGAAAATTTGTAAGACGAAGAAAAGGAGAAGAATCAATATTTTTTAGCTTACTGTATGAATACCATGTCGTTGGCATCGATAGATATCTGGTTAAGGGGATTTATAACAAAAAAATTTGGAAATTGACCCTTTTCAACAATTGGGGACAAAGTGGGTGTTATTTAAAAGAACTTGGATATCCCATATAGGAAAAAAATCGAAATCCTATGACATTCTTTAAGATACAGAGATCACAATATTAAGGTGACCAGTTTTTTAACAATGAAAAGAAGGACGCGAGCGCGTGAAAAATTTAAGCAAAATTTTTACAACGTAAATATATGAAACATTTTATTAATTCAAATAAAATACGCTAATTACGCTTGTGCATTCTTTTTAATTACTTACTTAAAGGAGTATTTTCCCATTGAATAATTTTTTTTGTCTTTATATATCATTTTCTAATAGTACATGGGAAATTTCGGAGCAAAACGTATCCTTCATATTGAGCTTTACAGTAAGTGCTATAACTAAAATATCAACATTCAATCTTGATTTCTCACTTGTCTAAAAATCATAACCAACTGAAAAAACTCTTTCAATTTTTCGATTAGTTCCAGGTCAGCACAACGTAAATCCAACAAGAATAACTAAATTATCATATGGAATATGTTTATTTTTGAATGGTAAAGTACGTATTTCTACCTATATCTTTTATCAATTTCAGCATGCTGATTTACCAATTGTTCCAATTTATTAGAAATTAAATATACATTCAGTCTGCTAATTTATTCAAACAGACAATTATCCTCGATTTTAATATTAGGCACTTTTTTTCGATAAAAATTCAACATAATTTTCTTTATCTTCCCAATTTACTTGTGATGAAGTCAAAAAACACCAATGAAAACTGTTATTTCCTGTGATATTTGTTTCAGACCTTTCTTCGACATATTGGAAAACATGTTTGGTTTATCTCTGAATACAGAGATTAACAGATCAGTTTTAAAATATTGAAAAGAAGGATAAGTAAGAGGACACTTTTCAAGGAAGGATAGAACCTATAAAAGGAGAACGGTTGGTCACTTTAACGATATACCAAAACTTTTCTTTAATATTTAATTTAAATAAGAATCTAAAATGAATTTTAAAAAATTTCCTTCGAGAGAGAAAAAATGATGCCCACCTGCACATCACTCATAATTTCACTATTCCAAATTTTATACGTGTCGGGCATTTCTATTCTCACAACGCCTACAAATATACATTATTTCTTTTATTAATAGAGGTAAGAAAAATAGCATAATTCTTTTGCAAATTACCTTTATTTTTCAGTCTTCGATGTATTGGAGTTGACGCCCACTCAACTGGTAGATCAGCAGAGGAAGTGACTAATACGACACTAGACGCTATTTGTTTGCCTATGCTACTTTTTTTTTATTCTTAATTGCGTTGTTCAATGAGTAATAGGTGCAATATAAAACGGATATTTTTTTTTGAGCAACCTGTTTTGTTATTTCTTCTCGGTTATTGTGAGCAAATTGACTATAAAGTGTATTATTCGATTTTGGCCATTTTGTCACTCGACTAAAGCACAAACCTTGAAAAGTGTGGTTAAGAAACGATCTAGTGTAATTACATTTTTTTAAATTTTAAACAACTACATATATATATATATATATATATATATATATATATATATATATATATATATATATATATACTCTCTTATAATATGTACTCTCTCAGGCTCTCTCTCAATATATATATATACACACTGGGGGTAAGAAATTTAAGAAAATTTGCAGACTTGACCGATTATTTCTAGAACTAATGGACCGATTTTAATGAAGTTCGATATATACATACATTGATACAATATAAAACAAATAACCATTCAACATTTGCAATACACACGCATGATCGAATGTAACACTCGTTGGAGGTGTAGGGTATGAAACAGTGGTTGTAGAATAAACAAAAGAAATGGGTTAATAGGAGATATGGCCCCCTCTTACAGCTATACAGGCCTCGCAGAGTGATGTCATACTTAAAATAAGGCAGTTTATCAGTTCTTGTAGCAATTGGTCCCACTCGTTCAGCAACGCTGTTTTCATTTCCTGGATGATTCTCGGAGGGGGGTTGCGCGTTGCAATTGCTCTCCCTAAAGCATCCCAGACATACTCTATAGGGTTGTCTGGAGACCTAGCTGGCCAATTCATACGGTGAATATCTTCACTATCTAGAAACTCGTCAACCAGAAGAGCTTTATTGTCAAACAACTCTATCTCCTCACGTTATCGTCCATTAAAATGAACTCGGGGCCACATGCATCCCTGAAAAGGCGAACATAGGGCTCCAAGACCTCATCCCTATATCTGACATCAGTCACAGAGCCTCTTTCAAAGACATGGAGAGATGTACGGATCCAAAATGATGCCTGCCTAGACCATTAAACCTCCTCCGCCATAATTGTCGATTTCGTGGTTATTGGAGGGTAGGTAGCGGATTCCTGGTTTTCTCCATATGAACGTACGGCGAGAATCTGTGTTTAGGCTGAAATGGGACTCATCGGTGAACAGAACGGTCACCCATTGATCCATACTCCAATCTTTATGCTGTCTGCCCCATTCTAAACGGACTCTCCTGTTCATAGACGTGAGCGGGACCCAAACAGCAGGTCTTCTGGCAAACACCCCTCTCTCATGAAGTCTTTTTGAAACAGTCACCCTTGATACACGGATTTCTGGGGCTGCTTACAAGTAGAGCTGAGAAGCTGTAGCCCCTCTATTAAGTCTCGCTATAATCGACAAATGTTGATCTTTTCTGACCATCGTGGCTATTGGACGACCTTGCCCAGGCTTTCTCTCGATGGATCCAGTAGCTTGGAACTGTTTTCATAAGTTACACACGACACTGGGCGTTATAAATTGAACTCTCTACAAATCTGGACTCGACATTAGCCTGCTTCTAGCCTCCCCACAATTTACCACCTCATTCCATCATCTAAACGTTGGTGGTTACTCATTTTTATTGTTACAATTTGAATTGAACCGATTGCTTCAAACTTAATACCAAGAAATTCGCCGAGGTAGGCTGGCGAACGAAAAATGTCTTAACTTAAGCGCGCTTATAAAGCTGTTTTTCTGCTGGCTCCGCTTACACACACGTGTACGCTTACGTATTTGCAGTACAAGATTTGCATTTTTATCAAGAAGCAGTGGTTTCTCATTTAGTTCAGTTATTTTCCTGCAATTCGATAAAGTATGCTAATTCTCTTAATTTATTCTATCAGTGTATATATATATAATCGTCTTATATATATAAGAGAAAAGGGATTCACTCATTCTTCGTGAAATCACCGGATCTATTATACCAACATACTTGAAATATGACTCACACAGTAACGCACACAAGGGGGATGTCCTAGGAGTCCGGTCCCACCCCCAAACCCTTAATTTTTTCCCGATTGATTATATAATTTTAAGTATATAATACGTAAAATTAATTAAATATTTGTTTTAATGATTAATTTTATTAATTAATACTAATTATTTATTCAATAATTAGTTTATTACTGTTTTTGTTCCCCAAAATCGACAAAATCGAAAGAAGCACGATACAAGAGTGTTGAACTTTCGACCCTGTCCCCCCCCCTTGGAAAATTTCTGTGTACGCTACTGGACTCACATGTTACTTTTATTGAGTAGAGATCCACTAGGAGCCGATTTTGTGGAAATTGATTCATAAGGGGGTTTCTGAGGGTTATAAGAGCATTATAGATTAAAAAACCCAATTCCCGTTTTCGACTGTCCAGGAAGTTTACCGGAGGCTTTATAGATAAATCCCCCTTCTTTTGATCTACTAGACCTACAAACTAGAAATTTGGTAAACATGTTTATTTTGTTGGATTCAGACCCACTAAAATCGAGTTTTGAAGAAATCGACTCCAAGGGGGAGAGGGGGGTTACAGGTGCGGGAAAAATATACTTCCATAATGGCACAATTCAGGTTTTGTCTTTTTTAATCAAGATTGAAAGTTTTAAGAGTGTTTTGAGCACAAACGAAAGTTTGCTGCTAGGACTTATACGTCAAATGTTATTTGTCCATAATTAATTCTACTGAAAATCAGGTGCGGCTTAGAATCGAAGGCAAAACAATTGTTGGATGGGGAAAATTAAGTTTCCACCCCTTTCAAAAGGAAAAAAAATGTAACCATCCATTCTGGCCACTTGCATCTCTCTCTCTCTCGATGACTTATAATATTCCATAGTCTATCTTAAACATCGTTGTTCTGCTCGTATTTTGGAAATTATTTTGTGATCACCTTCTTTTAATCACCTAAGCATCGAAGATATCAGTAATAGCATCAAGATGAGTTTACAATTACGAAAGTATGAAAAGGGAGGCAATTTTATAAGCAGAAAAAAAAAAACGGAAACATAGCAGCGGCCTCTGAAAATTTTACACGGATGAAACAAATATACTTAGATGGCGTAAAGAAAATGACCCAGATTTTACTTGTAAATGTTCAACAGTCTTTATCATTCTTTTACATTCTTCAAAAAACATTCTTTCTTTTAAAAAATGTTTAACAAATGCATTGGAGTGTACGGGAGACGATACCGCGTGGGAAAATAGAGACTTCGGTACCCAATTCGTAGTCAGCTGTGACAATGGGAGTGACGAATCATTTTCGAAACGTGATACTGACGGTAAGAGTAATTATAGGTTCGTGTATTATTTTGAAAGTTTTTGATTCTGGTAAAATAAATGAATTATTAACTTTTATTATTAAATTTCGAGTTGGATATTATCCTAAATCTAAATCGAAGTGCTTCCATTTGAATCCTCCAAAAAGCTGTTGTGGTGATTGGCACAGCTATTCTACTTTAAAAATTAGTTAAATTCAAAACTCCAGTCTCGACTGCGTCCAAGAATATACTGAAGTAGTTTTTTTGGGGTATATAAAAGTTGTTACATACTAAAGTAGAATATGTATTTTCTGCTTCAACAGTTCCTGGATTTTTAAAAATAAGTTCAGTAGATGAGCGTGGATTTTCTGTAAGAAGTAGAATCAATAAATTGAACAGAATCAGAAATTATAAAACTGGAAATAAAAGTGAACTTCACAAGGTTCTGAAGAATATGTCATCTTTTAAAGGGAATCTGTGAAGGATTTTAACAACAAGGGGTTGTGAAAGCGAGTAAAACGAAGGATGATGAAACTGAAATCAAGTTACAACGGCCATTATCTTCAATTGGAATTTAGGTCAAAAAAAATATATTTCATATTCAGATCATGCATTTATAAATTAGAAAATCTAAAATTGAAATTCCCCAACATGTTTAAACTTTTACTACTCCCGCTGCACAAATTTTTTTAAAACATTTCATCAGATATATCTTTAAAAAGTTGCATGCGTAAAAAAAATGTAAATAATAAAAAAAAATGTATTTAAAGATATATTGGCTTTTTACGTAATACGTTGAGAAATTTTCCCCAAAAAAAAAATTACCAAGTAGTTAAATTTTTCAACTTCGCAATCAAAAGCAAAGCGAAAGTTGTTCGTGAAGGGACGACGAGGCGGCACCCCCGTCAAACCTCCCACCAACGAAGGACTTTGAACAACGACAGATTTAACGTGCATCAGTTTATCTATACTAGTAGTCTTCCTTTTTTTTAATTAAGGGAACCCCCAAAAGGAAGGTCTCTCGAGGAAATAGAACTATAAAAAATTTTCATTGGAAACCCCCTTCCAACACTACTTCAAAAATATATCTCAAAATAATATTTAAAGTAGATCAACGTATTATAGGAACTTTATCTAAAGACAATTAAAAAAATATATTGACTTTATTATTAAAAAATTATAATCTTTTTAATATAATTTACTCATTAATAATATTAATTGGTGATCCAAGTGCCCTCTATCCATGCATTATATTAGTAACTGGGATATGTGCTTGCTTTTTCACACAAACTGTCGAAATATAGGTCAATTGAGTTTAAATGCAATCGCATTAATATTCTGAGTTAAATTTATTTTTATACTTTTTGTTTTTGTAGCCATTTACGTTGAGAAATATATTTCACTTAAACACAATGTTTTGAATGGTATTAAAATGTTTATAGCTGTGTGAGAAATCCCGTGTATTTTACAGGAATTTTCAACCTGAAATTTAGAAGCTGTTCTTGCTTAAATTTGGATTTTAACATCGAATCTGTTGATAAGCTGTTTCCTCTCCTTCACAAAAGGTCTTTTTTCCACAAATGCAATACGGTACCTTTTCCATTAGAAAACTATTAAGTTTTGCAAGACATTGTGCTAACTAACGAGTATAGAATTCTCTCTTGGGACCCGAGATAGTAAACAATAGAATATCCATATTCTAGTAGGAAGTATATATAAAGATAAAATGTTTAATTATAATAAGATTGTAAAAAGTGTTGCAAAATAAAGAATTGTTATACATAACTAAAATTTTTAGTTATGTATAACTAAACAAAATTCTAGAGTAACTGTACAAACTTCATAGAGTACGTGAATCCATTTTGCATACATATTTATTTCTTCTCGATTTTTTTTATTGAGACTCATGGAACCGTAGGGTTCCATGGGACACAGTCTGAAGACCACTGTTCTATACGGCGGGTCTTTAGCTTCAACAGGTCTCGAACCCACGACTGTATAACATCGGTCACGGTTTCGTGACCATGACTACTAGGCTACAACGGCACCAAAAGAAATCGCCACAAATGCTGTTATTATTATTATTATTATTGTGTTTGAACAATTGCGGTGAACGGGTTTCCACTGCTGGCTGCAAATCGAAGCATTTGGCGAATTCTTTCGATTTAATGAAGCTGATTGTTCGATGTGTTATGTAAATACTAAAATATTTAATATCGTCTCAATGAAATTAAAATTGATGCAAAAGTTTCGCGATTAAATCTATATTGATATAAGATGTGCTAAAAAATATCTATTCAATAATCAGAAATAAATATGGAATAATTTACACATCTATGAAATAATAATAAAGAGCTGCGGTTTTATTAAACTGTTGATCTTCACGGACCCCCCTTTATGTATCAGCCTGACATTGCGTACCCCCAAGATTTTGAACAACCATACCCCTGACTCCCAGCACATGGCTGAGTGATTTAAATGCAGTTGTTATCGTATTGGCGTGCAATGAATTCAGTTCTTAATGTTTGCACATGTGTTTCCAGGGACGTTATAAGGCATGGGCCAACTGAGACCGGGCCCAGGGCCTCGCCCTCGGTGGGGTCCTCGTTTCGGTCTCGACTATGTTTCAACTCGACTCGTTTCGTTCTACGTTATAAGACCTTGAACATTTCAAAATTCAAAATTTCCGTACAAATTCTTCGAAAAAAGGGAATTTCAAACTGCATGTCAATCGGTAAAAGTGGTAAGACTGTATTATTATGTGATGACCGTTGTCCATGTCTCGGCCTATACCAAAAGCAATCACTCCACTCATTAAGTCAAAATGTGGTTATAGGTCAAGCCTGTTTGTGTTTAGGTTTTTGGTATTGTGAGTCGTGGGTTATTTGTTTCAAATTACCGTTTGAACGAGTATTTGACAATGCATGCTATGTACTATCTACTTTTAAAGATCTCAGGTAGGACCTACTTTAGCAGAGGGGCCCAGGGCCTCAAAATTCGTCATTTCTCTCGGCCCAGAGCCTCAAAGAGTCTTAAGTTATCCCTGAGTGTTTCTACTATGTTTTTTTTAAAATTAATATTACGTTGTAATAATGGTTATGTAGTTGCAAGCAATAAAAATGCTGAATTAATATTCTTCATCGAAATACATGTTCTAATAGTGTTTTTTCACTGGGGCAGTTTAATAATTTAATCTAGGATGGCATATCTTTGAATTTTTTCAGTCAAATCTTAACATTAAATTAAATACCTTCGTGGACCCCTTAGAAAGGCGCTGGAAACCCCCGGGGTCCATGGACCACATTTTAAGAACCGCTGATATGGAGCAGTTTAATTGTTAACTATACATGATGTAATTTTTCCTTAATTAAAATATGTTTTTTCTTCTTGTCGGAAAAAGGAATTTATAATTTTGAGTGAATATATATATATTTTTTTCGTTCTGGACGGCAAGAGAATAATAAAATGAAATGTCTTAAGCTATTAAATCGATGCTAATTTACTTATTGTATATCTCAAATAAAAATAACATTATTCATCCAACTTATGTCAATCCCTTTATACCATAATTTTGAATACGTAATTTATTATTTTTTTAATTCCAAGAAATTGCCTTATATTTGAGGATCTCGATGAAATATGACATCGATTTTTCTAAATTCAACCTAAAAAAATAGTAACAAATTTCTTTTCTTTTATATTTTAATGAAATCTAGGTCATCGTGAATTATTTCGCATTTAATAAGACAGTAGATATATGAGTACGTCAAGCAGTTTTTAAAACGCTTTCGAATCTCAACCACAAAACTTCCCATTGAAGAATTTTTTTTCCGGTATTTAACAATTTTTTTTTTAAAAAAGAAAACGAAATATCAAGGTTACTTTTAAAAAGAGTTTTTGTTCCTTAGTTTCCAAGGTTGTGGTAATATAGTGTTGCCACTACTTATATAGAGAGGTGTTTTTCTTTATATTGCTCCTCCACCTCTTCTAAAAAAGTATGTTTAAAATCGTCCCAACACTGTGATTCATGTTCTGACTTTTGCCGAGACTGTGTTCTGCAGAATAATGAGGAGAGTGCTGCTGCTGAAATCAAATAACGTTTCATGTTCTTGCATAGTATAGTACAGCGCAGATAAAGGGAATCTAACTCGCGGCCACAGGCTGCATGTGGCCCAAAACGAACATTTTTGTGGCCCGATCAATATATCGGACACAATAAGAAAAATAAGATAACTAACCGACAGAAACAAGATAGGTAGAATTCGCTTAACTCTTTTTCAATATTATTCCTACTCTATTAGCTCACAATCTATATATATATATTTATTTATTTATCTTGGTGGAATTTTCAATCGTTAATAAAATACATTTTAAAGCGCTCAGTTGAGCTGAAATTTAATATACAGGATTATTTTGGATGACAATACAATAATATAACAATAATTAATAAAAATTAATTGATTAAAGCTAATTATTTTAAGAATTACAAGTACACAACCACGTTGGCATTATTTTTGGAGACTTGTGTCAAAACTTGAAAAGGTTTTTTTTCCACGTGTTAAAGTATTCAGTTGAACTGAAATTTATATTTCATGACAAATACAATAATATAATAATAATTAATAAAAATTAATTGATTAAAACTAATTGTTTAAAGAATTACAAATACACACACACAACCACGTTGGCATCAGTTTTGGTGACTTAGCGACTCTTTTGGCGACTTGTGTCAAAACTTGAAAAGGTTTGTGTAAAAATGTTCAGTTAAACTGAAATTTATATTGGATGACAATACAATAATATAATAATTAATAAAAATTAATTGATTAAAACTAATTATTTAAAGAATTACAAATACACAACCACGTTGGTATTATTTTTGGTGACTTAGCGACCCTTTTGGCGGCTTGTGTCAAAACTTGAAAAGGTTTTTTTCTCACGTGTTAAAGTATTCAGTTGAACTGAAACTTTACATACACGATTGTTTTGGATGACAATACGATACTTTAATGATATTTAATAAAAATTAATTGCAACTTAATTTTGTGATTCTGTCCTATGTATATACATATTCATATTAATTATAGCTATTTAATAAAATGTAGCGAAAATAAAATTTTTCTTTGTTGATCTAAGTAGGAATTGACTTAAATTTTTTTTTATATTACTTGTTTAATTATATTCATTTCCCCACGTTTTTTGCTATTATTAAACAAAATGCATACATTTAAGCGTACATACCACAATCAGGTCAATAGAGTATTTAAGTATAAATAATATCTTATGTATGTCAAAAGTTAGGTTATATAGTGACTTTTTGACTACTGAATTGTGAAATAATTTTAAAATATACAAGCAACACACCTTAAGAAAAGTTGATTAAATGTTAAATAATTAACAGTAATAGGTTGTTGAACGAAAAGTTGAATACATAAATTATTAATAAGATGTCCTGTATGTATAAAATAATTAACAGTATTTTGTTATAAAAGCAACTGATTTGCATAAATTTTAGTCAAAGTGCAATATTATGGGGCTCAGTTCTCTAACTATAGTCTCGTGTACGGAATAGTGCTCATAACAGAAAATTGTCGAATTTTAATTTTTTGGAAGACAAATTTTGTTTTTCTTCAATTTTCTCAATAAATATATACTCAGTACCCAGTGATATACAAAAGGAGGTTATCGAGATTCAGTGTGACTCAAGTTAGTATGCAAAATTCATTGAAATGGGTGAATCCGAATTTTACAAATTTATCACCAACCATGTTTGAAAATACTCGAAAATCCAAATATGAAATTATTTCCATGTTTGAAGTACTTTGCGAGCAGTTATTTTCAGTTATGAAAGGAAATGTTTCCTGTTAGAAATGCTCACCTTGAATCATTTTTGAAAGTATTCCCTGCTGACAAAATTTCTCCTGAAATTGGAAAGATAATAGCAGATAAGAGATGTCAAGTGTCAGGACGTAAGCATTACACTTTTCTTGTTCCTTTTATATATGTTGATTATAATGCATTGATCGAAATAAACCTAGGTTTCTAGGAATATTGATTTTTTGCTGAAGTTAAACCTTGTTTGTTTGGTTCAAGTCAACCTTTGAGTTTGACACCTTTGGTGTAGATGGGTTGAGATCGTTTATTGACGTCGCTCGATAAAGCAACATGAGATCTATTGAATGCCCAAAGGTACCGATCCCCCCAAAAAGGGGATAAGCAGCCCAAATGATTTTGCAGGCCACTTCGCAAGAACATGTTACAATCCCGAGGGCCGCATACAAATATTTATATCTTTATATTAAATTTGGACCCATCGCAAAGGTTTGTTGGAGTGAAAATTTAAAACAGAATGAATTATTATTATTGTTTTCATTATTTTGCATGTATTCAAACTTAGATAATATAATAATAATGCTATGATCAAATAATGTTTTAATTTATTTAGTTAAGTAGGGGTATTTGTTTCTCGGTTCTTTCACTTTGACATGCATTCTCAATGCGCATATTTGGACATCGTAAGTGATGTAGAAGATTTTTGTCCCTTAAGTTTGATTGTAATTTATGTTTGATAAATTTCATTTTCGAAAAATCGATACTCAGGTTTAAGTTGATCCAAAAGCGTTTAAACTTTTTGCCAGACTCTCAACGGGAAGAATTTTTCTTTTGTGATAAAAAGTGTTTTATATATATATATATATATATATATATATTTAAAAATATATGTCCCAGGCCTGCTGGTAAAATAAGGGGGGCATCATCTCTATAATAACGTCTTTATTTTGTTCCAATAAAAACAAAGGGGGCCCTTTGGCGCAACCGATAGAACAAGACAACAATTTGGCGGGGAGTCACCAGCTGGGCCTTTTGGTATGCGTTCTCCTTCGCGCGCTCGCTCTACCTTTAAATAGGCTTTTTCCCCCTTCCTTACGGTGGTAGGAGTTCGCTTTATTTTCATATTTATTACTTACTTAATTTTGAAGCTAAACTTTTCAAACCTGACATATATATATATTATTCTGATGTTTCAAAAATGTGTTTAAATTCATCATCGCATTGTAAGTCAATCATTTTCATTTGGAGAATTTTTTGGAGCCAATTCGACATCTCGACATGAAAGGGGAATAAATATATTTCAAATAATTTTTTGTATTTGTTTAAATTAGTGAAAGACTCTCAGAAGTAACGGAATTTGTTTTTTTTTTTTTTCGTATTTGATCAATTATTTTTATTTAACAATTTTAATTTTTTCATAAATGGAAAGTGCTGAGTGTTATTATGAATCTCGTGGGCTGGGCCGCAAAATAATTCAAGGTGGGCCGTAAGTTGACTACCCCTGGTTTAGAGCTACAGACCAGTCCCGTGGGGCAACGACCATCTCGCACTCAGTGGCGTACACAAAGGATGGTGTTCACCCCTTCCCTTCTAGACCAATAGATTTTTACCATAGAGATTACCCTAGGCACTTTCATTTACATTTTTTTTAAAACCCCCCCACCACCACCACAAGAGAGTACGCCACTGTACGTATTCAGTCTTTATTGAACAAAAATTTTATAGCTTAATTTTTTTACAGAAATTTACATAACTTAAAGACAAGTTTACACATACAGTTCCAAATTAGCCAAAAGAAAAAAAACTGGTACACCTGCCTAATATCATGTAAGGCCCCCCACGACCCGCAAGTGCCGTAACACGACGTGACATGGATTCGATTAATTCTGAAGTAGTGCTGGAGGAAATAATGTTTCCCGAAAGGCTGTCCATAAATCAGTAGGAATAAGAAGGGGTGGAATCTCTTCTAACACCCGTTCAAGGTATCCGGATACAGTCACTAAAAAAAGTATTGAGACCCCTACCAATTCATAGATTTTTATCTTGTTTTCTTAAACATACATATGAAATAAAAAAGTAAATTTTTTTTTTAGTAAATACAAATAAAAATAATTTGAACAAATCTTATACATTAATGAAACTGTGGTTAAAACTGAAAATAAAAAATCGGGATTAAAAAACTTGCTCAAAAAATATTGGGACACTTCCCAATAAATTAAAAAAACAATTCAAACTTAGAAATTAATATCTTGTTGGGCCACCCTTTTTTATGTCCTCTCAAAGGGTCTTTTGGCTGGATTGGATCAATTTTTTTCAAAATGATCTATCGATTTTTTTCCCCTCTTCTCCCAAAAATTTTCTTAAATCCCGCTTTTAGAAATTTGGTGCTCATATAGTTTTTTTGTAAATAATCCCCCACATGTTCAATGAGATTAAGGTTAGACATTGTGCAGGGGTCTTTAACACTAGAAAAGTGGTAGAGGATAACTTCAAATATCGGTATTTTCGGATCCTTATCTTGGTACAATTTAAAAAAATCCCGAAATTCCCCGCTTGCTCGCACTTTTTAAAAAATTTGGCGAGAATGTTAAGATAGGCATATTTTTCTTACACCATCAATAAAAAGTAAGTTCCCCACACCAGGTTTCCCCCAGCCCCAGACAATTTGGGTTTTCCCCCTCCATAATTGATGAAAGGGCCTAAATTTTTACATGCATTGCTGTATTTGATTTCCCCCAAAAAATTTCTGCCCCATCCATCGAACAAGTTATATTTGCTTTATAAAAAAAAAATTACTTTTCCCAATATTCTGTTGGCCTTTACATACGTTTAAAATCCCAACCCCTAGCTAGTCTATTTGCTTTGCTGATGTGGGGGCTTTCTTTGGGGTACTTTCCATGATGTTACGTTTCCTTAAACTTTTCCCCGACATTTTCGATTTACTGATTTTCCGTTTCCTTTTACATTGCAAAGTCTTTTTTACTGCACTTTTTTGGATTAATGCATACTTGTCTCACAATCCACCTCTCTCCACGTTCATTAAATATCTTTGGGCGCCCTGATCTTTGCTTGTTTTCAACTCTGTTTGTTTTCTTGAACCTGTCAATGATGTTAAAAACAGTAGATTTACTCAATTTGAATATTTTTCCTATACGATAACTATTTCCCCTTTTTTCCAATGACTTTTTTGGGTTTCCCCCAACCGATATATCCGGTTTCTCCCCTTTTTTTTCTGCTAATAACCTTATTTGTTGAAACGTTTGTTTTTAAACTTCCAGTCTAAAAAAAGATGTGAAATTAAATTATATTGTTGCGCTGTATATTTGTTAAATTTCTCATTTCAAAAGTGTCCTAATACTTTTTTGACTCCACTGTGCCTTTGAATTATATTTGAAAAGCTAGATCAAATTATAATTCTATAAATAAAAAAATTTTCTTTATATACTGTACCCAAAAGTTTAAAATATTTCTTAATTCATTTTTTTTTTTGTTTTAAATTATAAAAATTTTTTTTTTGGCTTTACAGCTATGCTGCTAAGTGTCCCAATACTTTTTCGAGTGAGTGCGTGTTCGATAATGCTAATGTCTGGGGATTTTGGTGGCCAGAGGAAGTATCTAAATTCAGAAGAGTGCTTCTGGAGCCACTCTGTAGCAATTATGAACATATGGGGTGTCTTAATGTCCTGCTGAAATTCCCCGTCAGAATGCACAATGGACATGAATGGGTGCAGGAGATCAGACAGGATGCTAATGTACCTGTCACCTGTCAGAGTCGTATCTAGACGTATCAGGGGTTCCATATCACGCCAACTGCAAAAGCCCATACCACCACAGAGCCTCCACCAGCTAGAACAATCTCTGTTGACATGTAGGGTCCATGGATTCATGAGGTTGTCTCCAAAAAACCCCACCCATCCCCTGATTAAATTTGGGAAAACGAGACTCGTCAGACCAGGCAATGTGTTTTGTCATCCAATCTAATGTCGGTGTTGCGGGGCCCAAACAGATAAACCCTTTTATCTGCAGTCAAAAAAGGGTTACAGAGTGGTCCTTCGTCTCCAAAACCCCTATCGGGAATGTTTCTTTAATGGGTTTTTGGTGGGCCCCCCTTTTAAAACGCAACAATTTGGAAAGGGGGTTTCCCTCTGTCACGCTTTGATTCTCTGTCGTCGTTGGTCCCAATCTTGCATGATCTTTTTTGACCGAGCGATGTGTAGATTTGGTGTTTTTCCGGTTCCGATATCCCCTACACTCGTGAAATAGTCGTATTTAAAATCAAATTCCATGCTTTCCCCCGGGAAAACTATTTCCCCCTCTCTCGTGCGCGCTATCCCACGTTCAAACTCCCGGGGTTTGGGAACCCGCTTTTTTACATCTAACCTTCCAATTTTCCCCCTTTTTTGTTTTATGGGGCCCACCCCAAACTGTATTTTTGTTTTAAAATTTTTATTTATACCCTGTGTAAGTTTTTGGTTTCAGTGTTTAAAGTTGTTTTAACCGGAATTTCACAATTTTAAAAAATTTCCCTTTTTAAAATTTTACCCAAAGCGAAATTTAAAATGTTTTTTTTTTGGTTGTTGGTAGAATTCTTTAAAAAATGGAGTTTGCGGAGATCGATTCTGAGGGAAGGGTTACGTATGGAAGCGCTAAAAGATGAATACATACATTGGTTTGAGAAATTCAAGTTCTTTCATTTTTAAATCAAGGGACCAAAGCTATAAGAATGTTTTGCAATGGAAATCTTAATACTAAGCTATCGAAATCTCAACAACTTGAAAACAATTTACATTTCAACGAAACGAGTGGATAATGGTTACTTATAACACAAAGCATAAAAAATACATTAATAAACATTACAAAAATAGCCGGCAGGATGGCGTAGTTGGGTTTGTTGCTGGCCCTTGTACGCCTAAGGTTGCGAGTTCGACCCCGGCCCAAGTCAATGGATTTTCATGATGCAAAAAAAATCGACAGCGTCCATGTCGCCCAATTATACGGCATGCAAAAGATCCCTTGAATGTCTATTTGGCTTGGGTGCTTTTGGCAAAATTAAATTCTAAGGAAAATTTATTGGAAAACCCCAGTTTTCTGGGGGGAAACGGGAGTCAAAAACTTGCGGCAATTGGTATCCCTATATGGGGCCCCCACTAAAAAAAGGGGTACCAGCTACCGGGAAGTATGGTTTGCTGGTTAAATAACAGCCTGCAGCCTCATTAGAAATAAAAAAACTTTCCCCAAATTATGTTAAACTTTTAAATTTTTCTTTTTGGTGGACGTAGAAAATTCATTTCATTCATTAAAGGGCACAATGGCAGCCCTTTTGGGGGTACCTTTTTTAAAGGGGGGCGGGTTGTCACAACCCCCGGGGTACCCTGGATTTTTTTCCTTTTGGGGGGGTTTTTACTATTTTTTGGTAAACAGGGGGTGCCCACAGGGGTCCCCCAGTGACCCCCTCTCTTTTTTTCGACCCCCCCATCTTGTCACCCAATTTCTTTTTTTTCCCGCCCAGCCCACGGGAACCAAAAGATTTTTTGGAAAGGGCATATCCCAAACTTGGCTCTTGCGCCATAAAATACCAAACTCAACTCAACAATAAGCAGCAGCAAATAATAGATACCGCTTACCGTGCTTAAGAGGAAATACCGACCTTAAAATTATAAATTTTCCTTTTATACAGCAAATAAATGTAATCCAAATAAAATTATTGGTATTTACTGCATGTGACCGTAATCAGAAGCAACATTTGAACCTACCCTTACCCATTTTTTAACCCAAAAACCAAATGATGGATTTCAGTTAAAATTATTTCCCCGGCATCCTTTTACCCTTAAAAAGCAATAACCCAAAGGTGAACCCCCGAAGAATACAGTAGTGGACATGAGACATCTCTCATGGTCAACCACATGTGGTATAATCCGGAAATAAGTCTCGTCTTGCAGTCAGGTCATTCTTAGGAAAAATCATTGTATGAACAGCCAATCTCAAAATATAAAAAACATTTCCCAAACAAAAATTTTTCCTCAAACGTTCTGCAAAAAAGGTTAAAATACCGTAAAATTCGGCATATAACACGCACTTTTAACACAAAAAATAAGATCGAAATTTACGAGTGCGCATTATAAGCCGGGTATAAAAATATAACCTTAAAAAAAAAAAGAAAAAAGAGACGAACATAAAAAAGAACTTAGACTTCTACACGTATCGAAATACTTTTTATCTAAAAGAAATGGCATTCCTTGTGAATTTATAAGGTTTTCATTTAGTTTTGGGGCTTATGTAAAAGGGCTTCCCCACCTGGAATAAATCACTTCAAAACATAAACATATTGCACACGTACATTTCAGGTTTCTTCGTAAAATAGGGGGTGTGCGTTATACAGAGAATATAACAAAAAATTCTAAAATTAATCCTTGAAAATATAGGTGCATGCTGTACGCCGGCGCGCGTAATACACCGTATTTTATGGGAAGTAAAAATGTTTCGAATTCCAGATAAGACTATTAATTGGCACGCGCGAAGTAGCTGTGTGGTGTTACAATTGGGAGACTTAAAAGGACAAATGTCTTAAATTTGTAGCTTAACCCCTTGACTACCGGTCTTCACTTTCTAGTATTCCCAGAAATCTGATACTGACCTTGACGTTATGACGCATATTTCTTTTTCCGACCACTAACTTCGTTCGTTTGGGTTTTCATTTTTAAAGTTTTATAACCATTTTTTTTCTTTTTTTTTTTCTTTTTCTTCCCTAATATTTCATCGTTATTTGTTTTCCCAATGAAAGTGATAAAAAAATAGAAAAATTTCCCGGGAAAACCCAAAACGCATACGACAAGGACTATGATACGGAATTACCTATTTGTGTGATGAAGAAATGGAACAAAAATGTCAATACACCTATGTAACGCATGTAGAAAAGTTTTTTATTTTCCCTATTTCCCCAAAAAAATTTTGAAATTTTTTGTTTCCCAAAATTTTCCCTATTTTTTTCCCAGACATTTGGAAAACTGAATTTTTTGATTTTTAAATCCTAATAAAAAAAATCCCTTTTAATTTTTCCCTGGGCTGATTACTCGGGTTTGGGACATCGGGAAAAAAGCCATGACCCACTGAAGTTACAATGGGATTTTTCTTATACATACCCATTATCAACTGGGTGGCTACATGGATGGGGAGGTTAAATGAGATTTGAATGAAAGTTTCCCCCAAATTTTTTTTTTTCCCCTCTTGTACCCACTAAATACTTGTATAAAAATCCCCCTAATGCGTTAAAAGAAAAAAGAAATTTTCCTTTTTTTTAAAAAAGTTTTCCAGTGGGTTGTGAAAAAGCATTTCTCAAAAAAAAAAAAGGGTAGTCTTAAAATAAATTAATTTTAAGTAAAAATTTAAAATTATTTTTACAGTTCGGTCTAAATCCCCAAACATTTTTTTAAGGTGACACTTTTGATATAATTGAAAAAAATTGGTAAAAAAATCAAACCCCAAATTTTTTTCCACCTAAATTATTCATATATTTTTCTATAACCTCCCCAAAATTTGAAAACCCAAACTTAAAAAACGCCGAATTATGAAAGCTTTTACATTCTTTTTTTATTCACACCCCTATGGAAAAATAAAAATTTTTAAACTTACTTATCTCAGAAAGGTAAAAAAAACCCCTGCTTTGTCTTCATTTAAAATGCTAAGGTTTTTTTTTTTTTCTATTTGCCTAATGTTTTGAATTTTTTTCCCCTTTTCTAATAGAAATGTAAAAAAGGGTTGGTATGTTTTTGGAATAAAAAGAAAAACTTTTTTTTTAAAAAATAATTGAAAAAAAATTTAAAAATTTTTTTAAGGTATTTTAAAAAGGATTCATAAAAAAGTATTGTACAAATACCAATTGTGTTACCCAAAACCCTTACCAACTTTTTTTTCATAGTTGGACGTACTTTAAATCTTTCATGTGTGTACGTACATTTTTGTAGGAGGAGTAGCATTTTAAAATCACTTCAAAAATTTTTAAAGGTTTTTTTCAAAAAATTAAAAAAGCTAATTTTTTCATAAAATTTTTGGGAGCACAAAATCTTTTTTCATAGTATACGCACATGGGGGAAGCAACAAAAAAATTTTTGAAAATCCTTAAATTAAAAATTTTTTAAATCTTACCATGTCCCCTTAACAAAACATTACTAGAAAAAAAATGGCTTTTTAAAGGTTTAACTTATCAAATTCGTAAACTGTAAGAATAACACACACACTTCGCGGTATAAAATATCGAATAAAACAATTAAAATAGGGGAAAAAATTATTTTCATTAAATCTTTATAAACTTATCATTCAGTTTAAATTATGTTAGTGGGACAAAGGCATACGCTTTCACACCACAAACATTTAGCAATGAAGATTTATTAGCGAAGTAAAAATTAGCCCTACATTACATTGTCTCTCTACTGATTGTTTTTCAGGAGAACCTTGCATCTCGCCTTCTTTGAAATATACGTTCTTGCCCGCGGCGTTTTTGGGGCAAGACTTTTCGTTAAAAGGAAGATCTGGTTTCACCCGGGCTTGACCCAACAGTTTTTTTTTGAACGGGTTGCAATGAAATTTACAAACGTGATTTGCATACACCCGGGAAAAGTTTTTTTAGAAGGCCCGGCAGCTATTTTTTTGCCCCTTTTGGGAAGGATCCACGTCGTGTTTTGTTTTTTGTTTCTAGCAAAAAGGGAATTTTGCGCGACACAAAATTTTCCCATTTTTCCCCGTTTTTTTTTGGGTTGTGTTTCATTAAAAAAGCAAGATAGTCGGGGGGGGGTTTAAAGGGTTTGCGACACATGCAAAGAAATTAAATTGTGTAAATATTGAAATCATTTTTCGTAATACGTTTTTTAAGGACGATGTCGTAAAATTTAAATGCATAACGTTTTTGCGTACCCGTTTTAAAACATTTTTACTTAATTTCTCTTCTGAATAGAAAGGTCGAAAAAGTAGTATTTGTGTAGTATGAATTGAATTTTCATGTTTTAATTTTTATATCGAAAGTTTTTGGTACGTAGGGAATCCCATCAAGAAAATAAGCAACAGGAATGTAAATAAAAACGCTACAAAATTATATATGATTATGTGAAACTTTTAAATCGTATTAAAATTATTTATAGTGTATATCAAAATTTTATAGCTCTGTGACGCGTTTGGGAAAACTGATGGTTGGCGTGAGACTTAAGAAATTAAATAATTGATTTATTATCTCCACAGCTTAGGAAGTGATATGTATTTTAGGTATTATTTTCCCTTTCTTTTTATTGTAACCCAAAATTGCACATAGGGATGTCTTAAGGCTTTTTAGGGGCTACGCAAAGAAAGGTCCCCCCTTCGACCCTTTGGGAAAAAAAAACAATAAGCAGTATCTTTTCAAATACTCGTGCAAAGGAAATTTGAAACAAATAAATGTGCAGGACACACAATTTTCACAAACCCCAGACCAAAAACCCACTCGATCAATTTTGTCTTCCCAAAAGTAATGTGGGGCCGGGGTTTTTAGCAGGCCCAAAGGGCCGAAACATGGGCATGATATAATAATACAGTCTCTAATCGGCATAGTTAAAAAATTTCCCCTTGTTTTTGGGAAAATATGACACAGGGGTAACATTTGGGCAAAAAAATTATTCGGATTATGATCTTGGTGAGGGGAGAAAACCCCGGGGGCCCCGTTGGCCTTTGCCAAAAAGTACCTGAATACCAAAGTAGTTTCCAATAGCTTTTTTTTGTCGCTTTTGAAAAATATTTAAATTTGATTTAAATATGTGGCAGCGATAACCTAGCTGGTTATGGTCACGAACTCGTTGGCCCGGGACGTCTTAAAAAGGGATTTGGGCCCACCTGGGCCTGGGTACTGGGCCTTTGTCACAATGGGGGGTTTTCGTATTTTTTTCTCCCCTCAGCCTTAATAAGATCAATATTTTTAATAATTTCAACGATCAAATGTTTTTTCCTATTGTGTTCTCGAAAAAATGGGAATGGGGTATGTGAACTGGCTTTCATGGGGACCTTAAACCCCTACTATAAGGGCCCAACCCCTACCACCATATTTTCATCATTACTCAATTTTGTCAAGGTGGGAGGTTGTTGATTGATTGATTTTAACGTCGCACTGTTTAGCTACACGAGTGCTTTTGGGCGGACCACGTAATTTTGGGAAACCCTGGTCAAAATGGCGTGGACGACACCTGAGCTGGCACCCCCTCTCCCAACTACCCCACCACACCAACGGGGGGGACGTTTCAGCTATCACAGATTTAACGTTATCCTTTTCCCTACACGGCGGGTCTTTTTTGGTACTGGGCTCCGGAAAATCGTGACAAGGCAAGCCCGGTCCGATACCTATACCCTCGGCTTTAAACCCCGGCCACAGGGGGGGCAGGTGGTCGAGCGGTTTTTGCACATACGTAAAAAGTGACACATGATTGTGTTATATTTTCACTGGATTTTACTAAAACACACAGGTTTGTGCACATGATTGTGTCCCTTTACACAGGTTTTTTGACACTCCTTTGGTTTTTTCACATGATTTTTAAAAACATGCCCTTTACTTGTTTCGGGTTTTGTTTGACAAGTATTTAAACTATTATGTAAATTCCCACTTTTAAAAGGCCATTGGGGGGGGGTTAAAATTTTTATAGGGGCTCCAGGGCCTACATTTGCGTAGGAGCCCAGAGCTTCAAAAAAATTTTAAAAAACGTCCCTGCCCCGTCGGAGTGTCGCTAGTTCAGTTCTAAATGTGAAGACTGATAAAATGATCTTTCAGGGCCCACTATGCTCTAATTTGGGGTTGGTGGAACCCCCAATATTCCACAAATTCGTTCTTTTATTTAGATTCTTTTTTAAAGAACGAATTTTTGTCAAATTTTTTTACTTTTTATTTCTTATACAGAAAAATACAATCCCGATATATCTAAAATCTTGCCTTCCAAATTTTCCCCTATTCGATGCAAATTGGTTTTTTTAATTTGAATGATTTGCAGATTTCTTTAGAAATATTTTTTCCCGGTGTATTTACTTATCAAAAAAAACTATTCAAAAGTACTTTTTTATGTACTTTTCGTTTTTAAAAACTACTCGATATTCACAAATCCCGTGGGGGGGTGGGTTGATTTCAGGAAAAATCCATTGTTGACACTTATCAATCTCAATGTTGGGACAAAGATAGAACGATCCCCCAGGGAAAAATTGTGAAACGGCCCAAAAAAAAATAAATAAAAGGGAAAACCCACAAACAAAGGGAAAAAAAATGTAAAAATGAAAAAAGAACCTAAGTAATGACACCCATTCTAACCGGTATTTTTTGGGGGGCAAATTTATTTTACCATCACAATACTTCAAACAAAGCAAACAATAAAAAATTCCATTACGAAAAAGCGGGGAAATTTTTAAACCCCCTTGGGGAAAACCTAACCTTTTGAAAGCAGCTTCCCCACAACTCACCTTTTCTTCCTCATATTTTAACCTTTTTCTTGAGAAGCACTGTTTTTCATTTTTTTTGTCCTTTGCCTAGAACCGGGGGTTCGTTTTTTTACTACGGTTGAATCAAGGTTGCCTTTTTTGAGAACAGATGAAAAAAAACGTCTGAAACGGGGATTAAAATCCCTTTTCCGAAATCCAAAAAAAATATCCCCCGTTTTTTTTGGTGATTTTTGTCAATTTAAAAAAATGCTTTGCAGTGGATTTTTACATGGGGCATGTGTTTTGATTTTCAATGAAGTTCCTTTTCCATAAAGGTGTATGTTTACACTGGAAACTTGGTCAAAATGATGTCTTTAATTTTTTCTTTAAAGTGCTCTTGTGGCTTAAAAGTATTTGGAAGTCTGAAACTTTTCGAACGATCTTTGTCATTGGAGAAGTCTGCGAATACATGGCAATTGTACATTAGCAATTTCGAATATTTCAGAGTATTTAGAATGTTATGATATTTCTGAATTTTTATCGGAAATTTATTTATCACAGGGCTGTATTATTTTTATAGACGTTTTCGAATGTTCCAAATGTGCTTGAATCTGAAAATTCGAATGAGGATTTGAAGAGCAACAGTGTATAACAGTGTTTTCACTAAACTTGTCTAGAAGTCTGGTAAGTTAATGTTACTGATATATTTTTATCTTTCTAAAATGTTGTTTTCAATATAACAAAGTTAACGTATGAAGTATAATCAGTTATTATTCATGAAAAATTTGCTCCCAACATTGTAACTGATCTATATTTTAAACTATTGATATCAATATAAATGGATAAATTCTCGGTAAAATTACTAAATTTATTTTACGAACATTTTTTTGTATAGGATGGATTATTTGAAAAAATATTAATGCATTAATTCTCAAAATATTTTAATATTAAGAGCAAATATTTTAAAACTAGCGATAAATTAAAACAATAGCAAATACTGAGATACTTTTTTCTTAATAGGCTTTTAACTTTGTTCCCTAACATTAAAATAATCTGATAATAAATATACACATGATCTCTATTTATTTAGCATGTAAATAAAGGCTTATCTTAAAAAGTTTGTTTTCAGTTTTGTCAGGTTTTTGAAGCTTAACTTTATGATAAAGTGTGAAAATCATGAATAAGAAATTTTAAAAGGCATTAATACATATGACGCATACATTTTTAGGGCTACTTTAACATTTTTAGACATTGTCTTAAGGGAAATGATCTAGAATCATCAATAGGAATTTTATAAAAGTGTAATTAATATTTCAAATTTATATCACGTGCTTATACCTATACACATTTTTATATTACGCAAATTTTAAATTTTATCATTGCATCAGTCCTTATTACTTATTTTGCTACAGGAATTAGCACCACATTGTATAATTATCGTTTCCAAAAATTTTTTTTAATAAAAAACAATTAAAAATTTTTTCAAAAAAATTTGAAATTCGTTTTTGAATGTATATCTTAAGTTTTCAGAAGATTTTTCAAAGTTTAATTATTTTATCAAATTCTACAAATTTTCACGTAAGTTTAAAATATTACTAAAAATACATATGGTACATCCAATCACACTGCATTAAATTTTTTAATTATAACATCGCTAAAAATGTAAATCAAAATTAAAAGCATTTTATTTTATATAATTCTTTATTCATTGTTGAGGAATGTCATTTTACTTATTCTAATCGCACAGTAAAATATACTAACAAGGCTACATTTTATCATTTGAATTTAATCATTCCAGAACAATTCAGGATGTTGATAAATTGTATAACTCTTGACCTATTTTCCGCCAAAATATTTACCTCTAAAGATCCATTGTGTAGCGGTCATTTATCAAGACTCGAAATTCTACTATTAATGTAGTGAGGAAGTTTGGGTTCCAACTCAGATGTCCACCTCGTTATTTGACCGAAATTGTGAGGTTCGTCGCGAATAATTTTCAATTGTTACATAATCAATTCAATCTGTTAACACAGTGCTCCCCAACCTTTTCATTGCCACGGACCGGTCGTGGCCGCGGTAGCCGAGTGGTATAGGTATCGGATCGTGGCTTGCCTTGTCACGAGTTCGAGCCCAGTACCACTAAAGACCCGCCGTGTAGGGCAGAGATGCACGTTAAATCTGTCGAGAGCTGAAACATCCTCCTGTTGGTGTGGTGTGGTAGTTAGGAGAGGGAGGTGCCAGCTCAGGTGTCGTCCACGTCACTTGACCATGGTTCAAAATTACGTGGTCCGTCGCCAAAAGCCCTCGTGTAGCTGAACAGTGTGACGTTAATATTCAATCAATCAATTGGAGGGTCCTTGACATTTTACGATTGGTTGCTTGCCCAAGTTGGGGCCCCTGTAGCTTGGGGGCCCCGTATCATTACTACGGCTGATAGGCGGTAGCTACGCCCCTGATTTAAACATGACTACAGAATAAGATACACTAAAAAGTGAGTATAAAGTGATTTAATATGGAATATAAAGTGATTTCCTTAAAAAGTAGCACAAACCCGAGAGAAATACACCACAGTAAATAAAATGGAAATGTTCCTTGTGCGGCCCGATACTATTTGATCCACGCACCGGGGGTTGGAGACCACTGCGTTAACACATGTATAAACGAAGGGCTAACTTTAGTGAGCTTATTCCGAATGTGCATTGTATAATAGGTACGGTTTAAGTATGTACTCTTTATTTAAAAAATCAGTTTAGAATATGTCAGTTCTCACAGATGAATGTTCTGGGAGTAGGGTTAGGAGAGGGGGTACCAGTTCAGGTGTCGTCCACTTCACTTGACCATGGTTCAAAATTACGTGGTCCGTCGCCAAAAGCCCTCGTGTAGTTGAACAGTGCGACGTTAATATTCAATCAATCAATCACCTGGGAGTGGGGTGCTATAGCTCAGGTATAGAATCTCGTCATTTGAGTGTGGTTTAAAATTGTTATGGCAGTCATCAATAGCCTTCTATTGCTTTAGAAAAGTGTTTCATCAACTTTTTGACGTATGTATACCCCTTCTACAATTTTCGTAGTGCTTGAGCACCTCTCGACAAAAAAAAATGTATTTTAAGAACAATCAAAATATATTTCTGTTATCGTTTCTTGTGACTTTCGTGAGCAATAAAATTAATCAAAGTCATATTATAAGTAACATTTATTTGGATTAATGAGAAGGATGAGATTGTTTGTGCTGAGATGTCAAATCGTCATAATTTGCTTCCCTGGTTGTGTTAATTTTAATCTGAGATGCTGTTCCACGTCCAATAGTCTATTTCTTTTTCCCGACTTAATGTCTACAAACGCTGAAAAGACAACTTCACAAAAATATGAAGTTAGAAAATGCAAGATGCGTTTAAGGGCTCACAGGACTCTTGAATTGTGCAAGTTTTTAAATTTTTTGAAAAAAAATATATGTTAAAGCCGCAATATTTCTGAGCATTTTGGTACCAAAATTGTGCCGAAGTTATTGAGAAATAAGTAGTGAAACTTAAACGAAAAACCCAATCTCTTTTTATCTTTAACTTCATTTTTCTCGAAACAAAAAATTTTAGCTTTCACGCAGGATTTCTCAGAAACTATTAATGATATCAATTTGAAATTTTATGCACGTGCTCAAAATAAGGCTCTTCATAACTTAACATCAATTTTTAAAAAAAAAATCAGTAGAATTTTTTTCTATTTGAATTTTAGCTTATTTTTTTTTCTTAAAATATAAAAATTTTCATTATAATTGTATTTAAAAAATATTTTTTTTCTCTAAATTTCTTAAAAGTTAGTATAACTTCAAAAGTGAACATTTTTATTACCAAGTAAAATTAATTTTGTATATTTTGATGAGTTTTGTACCTCAGAATCCTGCGCGGTGTAAAATACTAATTTTCATAATTTTGAAAAATTGTCCAATTTTTATTTCTTTCTAACTTTGAAAATATTTTCTAAAATTCTCTGAAAGTTTGAGAAATAATGTGAAGATATATGATTATCATGTGGTAAAAATTTCAAATTATTTTTTTCGTTTTATTGCTTAGTTAGATTGGTTTGAAGAAGGATGTTTTTTTTTCTAGTGCAAGGATATCTGCTAAAGGTCCTGAGAGCCCTTACAAAAATTATATTTTATAAAATTTATTAAAATTAGTGGAACTTACTAAAATACATTACAAATATTTCCTATAAGAAAAATAGTACAAAAGCTGAAAATACACGGGTACCTGGAGAAGCCACTAACTATTAAAGAAGTTGTGTCTCTGTAACAAAATGTGGTATATTCACGTCGTGTCACACCGGAACATCTCAGGCCTCATAAGAATGTAGAATTAGGCGCAGCTAAGCAGGATGCAATGCATATCCCCACCAAACTTCGGTGCAACGCGTCCCCCCCCCAAACTCTTCCCGTACCCCTATGGGTACATGTACCACACTTTGAGAAACATCGCTTTAGAGGATGATGTTTAAAATAATTCAATTTAAGCCTGCGATACACAAATAAATCCTCTGTAATGACAAGATTTCGAATAGAACTGACTTTGGAACACGGAAATTTCATTGATAAAATGGGGATCGAAAAGTGTCACATTTTTAATTGCTAGCACTACATTGTCTATGATTATGGGGATTTAACGTGATCGCGATTCATTGTAGATCGTACTTGAAAATTGCTCCCAGTTGCGTTTTTCGCCGTCACATTGTATTGAGAAAGTATGCCTCGCATATCTGACAACGAATGCCTATGAATAAAATGTCTAACTTTTCCTTAACAAATTGAATCACCAACAGTATAACGGGCGTTCAATTATCTTAAACATTGCAATTCTCCGATATCGAACTATAAACTTCTATTACAACTTCAAATTTCCTTTGATTTGGGGCAAGGCATACGTGGAGCTAACAGGTGCGAGTAATTTCTACAGTTACAGTTAGACCAGTGGCGTAACGTACACCCCTGCATGGCGGGGAGGGCAGGACTTTAAGGGACTTAAAGCCTGACTAAAGCTTGACATACAATTGGTTAACCAATTGAAAAAAATTGGTTATCCAAGTTAACCAATTTATAAAATATTAAAGGCAGAACCTGACTTTGGGGGCAGGGGGCTAATATTTCCGTTGCGCCACTAAGTTGGACCTTATTTTTAAGTTAGCCCTTGTATGTGTTGAATGTTTCATTATCGGAATCACACGTGGATATTTTTTCTGATACTGTAAATAGAATCAAAAGAGTTGGCACATTTAGAAAGCATATGTAAATGATTCACTTGTAAATGATATATCTAAATATACTAACGCTAATATCTGGAAGGATAACCCTAAAATGCAAATTTCAATAAAATTAGCTGATGTATATTACGGGGAAAGACCTATAACTTTATATATAATTTCTACTTATAAGTTAATGGCCACGTGGTAGCATAGTGGTCACGGTCACGAATTCATGGCCGTCGTGTCATGAGATCGACCTCAGTACCACTGAAGTCCTGCTGTTAAGGGGGGTGAGTGGTAGTTTGGTGTTTTATGGCGCAAGAGCCAATTTTGGCTATACTGCGTCGAACATTCATAGGTCTGTGGTCTGGACGGGAAAAGAAGAAATTGGATGACAAGATGGAGGGTCGAAAATAGAGAAGGATCACTGGGTACCCAGTCATAAACACCCGTGTTTACCAAAGATAGAAAACCCCTTGGGAAAAGGAAAAGATCATCAGGAGAGAGAGTGGTACCTCGGGATGTTGGTGAAACACCCGTACCCACCTAAAGAAGCTGTGTAGAGGAGATGATGCACGTTTAAAATGTCGTGGCTAAAATTCCCACGTTGACGTGTTATAGTTTGGAGAGAGAGTTACCAGTTCGGGTGTCGTCCTCGTCACTTGATCATGGTTCAGTTTTCGAGGTCCATCGCCAATAGTCCGCGTGTTGCTTTACATTGTGACGTTAATAAACACTCACACACCAGAAAAAATGCTGCAACGACTTGCAATTTCCTTTGATTTTGTGCAGACATACAACTGGGTCGATGCAAGTGCGTGATTTTCTACAATGTTACAGCCAGTAGGACCTCATTTTAAGATTATCCCTCATAAAATGGAATCAATACTACATCATCGGATACATTGGTACATATCTTTACTGATATCGTAAATAGAATCTTAAATGTAAACATACGTAAATTATTCACTGGTAAAATATATCCAAGTTTTTCACAATCCCTACTATTATCTCACACTCTCTATATATTTATTTATCTTGGTGGAATTTTCAATCGTTAATAAAATACATTTTAAAGCGCTCAATTGAGCTGAAATTTTATATACATGATTATTTTGGATCACAATGCAATAATTTAGTTATAATTAATAAAAATTAATTGATCAAAACTAATTATTTAAAGAATTACAAATACAGCTACGTTGGCATCTTTTTGGTGACTTAGTGACCCTTTTGGCGACTTGTGTCAAAACTTGAAAAGGTTTTTTTTCTCACGTTTTAAAGCATTCAGTAGAACTGAAATTTTATAGACACGATTGCTTTGGATGACAATACGATACTTTAATGATGATTAATAAAAATGAATTACCACTTATATATAATATTGTGATTCCGTCCTATGTATTTATATTAACTGTAACTATTTAATAAAAAGTAGCTAAAATAAAAATTTTCTTTGTTGATCTAAGTAGAAATTGACTTAAATTTTTTTTTTATATTACTTGTTAACTCTAATATTAGGAAGAGGAGATGTCTTTAAAATCTCAATTTTGATCAATTTAGTTGATGTGTATAACGAAAAAATATGCATTAACTTTTATTTACTATTTCTCCTTATAAGTTTAGAAGGCAATAAAACGCTTTTCTTTTTGTTTACACGGAAACATTTTCGGATGCCAAGGGAATTCAATAACCTGTTTGTAAACAAGATAATAACCATGCAGCAAATTATTGTCGTATTATGCTGACATACATTGCTGTTCTTTGTATACAGAAATGAAGTCTGAAACCTTGTCACAACAAATTGCATATTAATCATGTGCTTTGCATTAATAAAGGTCAAAAGCTGATAAATAAAAGAAAATTGATTTTGCTAGGTATCTAATAAAACCAGTTCAAGATCTATGACCACCGTAAAATGTGTTAAGATCCGGCACATTAATTTTCAAAAAATTATAGATTTTTTACTTTTTATGTTTTCTAAAAGTTCAAATATTTCTGTTTAAAATTGTATATGATAGGAGGAAATACGATAATTAGAGTATTTTTATTTATTTTTTTAAATGAAGCTACTCCTTGACGCGCATCAAATGAGCTCTGCTAGGAGCGCCTGTGTTTTCCCTTGCATAAGTTTCTGATGTGCGCGAATCCATGTGATGTTCAAGTGGGAAAATTAGAGTGTATTGGGCATATCCCAAAGTGTATTGGTACACATCTTTTGAATCTTAAAAGCGAAAAAAAGAACTTAAGTGATGGAAAAATCCTAAGAGGCGTAACCGACTCACTGACATTTTAATATAAAAAATTCAAAGATATTATAGTATGGCTATTAGAAATAAAATATCAATGATCTACACAGCATAAAAACTGCTGTTTGGGCTGTTTATTTTCATCTTCTGTCTTCAAGCGAGAGCCCTCAACATGGACTGTGTCGTGTGATTATAAATGTGTGGTGTAAGTTTCAAAAGACAAGCTGAATGTGTAACGAAAGACCTATAATCGTACACCCATACACCATAATGAATTAAATGAGCCAATTTTTAAAGATCTAGGTGATCCTATGCTATTAAGAAAATGTTTACATTGAAAGACCCAGAACCCAAATAAGTCAGTTTATAACACCATGTGGTCAGAAACTCCAACATCTACATTTGTGGGATTAAAAACTCTAAAACTTGGGGTAAATAGGGCCATTTCACAGTTCAATATGAATCATATAGCAAAATTAATGATCTTAAAATATTGTGATATTGAACCAAAATATAACTGCTTCAAAAACAACATACAAACAAAATAACATGCTTCAAAAAACTAGATACACGTAGGATTCGTGTAGCCCAACGAAAGCTTCTGGAAATCCCCAAAAAAGGCAAAATTGTTTAAAATGAAAAAAAGAAAATTAGAAGAGTTATTTGTATCAGCAGAGCGTAAAAAATGTTTCGTATGCTTCTGGAAAGTACCAGAAAAAGTAAACGCTCAAAAATTACAAATTTTTACTTTAAAGCCTGTTTTCTCAAAATGTAATATTTTTCACTTTATGTATTTTTTTCTCAAAAACTACTAATTTTATAATCCTCAAATTTTCAGTGAGTAGACTTTTATTATGTTTACACATTTTAATGGAGGGAATTAGTATATATAGCAAACTTTTAGGTATGATTTTTTTAAACAAAATGTTTGGGGAAAAATTGGAAATTTATTAAAAAATTCATAATTAATTTAATTTTTAATAAAAAGATAAAACCCTTCGTTAAAGTATTATTAATAGCACACATAACCTACTGTAAAATTGTATTCATGAAAAAGCAGTTTCTGAGGAAAAGGTACTACATTATTATATCCAGTTATTAAACTTTTTTAACAGTATGTCGAAGCTAAAACCGAAACTAGATCACATGACATCTGCAAATTTATCTTTCATTTATTTTACTCACCTTTGAAACTTTAAATAACTTTTTTTTTTCGAGTTTTTATTTTTAATGATAATCGTGAATTTAAAATGCTCTAAGCCTTCTTTTACATTCTGTATAAAGTTTCGAAGCATTTTCTGGTTGTTTCGTATGTTTGAAAATTTTGTGCATGGAATAAGGATTTATATGAATGATCATTTTTTAAAAAAAATCAAAGTTGGGTCAAATCCATGCTTTTAATGTTTCTTGTGTCCGGCACGAAAGAAATTGTAAAATGAAAGTATCACTTGTAACAGTGGCGTAACAGAGAATGATAGCGTTCCCGTTGCAAAATTTAGGTTTTGACTTAAATCTCTTAAAATTGGTTTAATGCAACGGTGTGGTCTGTTAATGCCAGTTGACTTAAAAATTGGACAAAGGAACACTTCTAGAAATTTAAAAATTTTAAAAATAAAAGTATTAAAATTTTAAAATTAAGATCCACTAACCCCAAAATCCCAAAATTTTTTAAAATGTGACAATTTTGATTTTATTTTATACACCATCTTATTAGCTTTATAAAAATATCAAGTTTTTTATTTTCCATTTATTAGAATAAAAACTACAAGTGTTTTAGTAAAAACGGATGCCTCTTAACTTTACATAAGATGTCAAACTTTAAAATGCCTTTTACTTGAAATGTTGTTTTTTTCGAAAAGTTCGAACGGGGACAGCGATTGCTCAAAAAGTTTTTTAAATAATTTGTTGAAATTTCGTGTGCATGTTCTGTATAACGTAGAAGTGTTTTAACCTTCAGGTGTATCGATCATTGTTTTATTACAAAATTTACAGTTCTTTATGTGCATATAATCACTGTTTTTTTAAGCAATTTCATATAATAGCTAAGATAAAGTGCTCTTGTTTTAGTTAAAATTAAAATCTCTTATCCTGAAGGTCATTTCAAAAAGGAATAGCAAAGTAATACATCAAAATTAAAAAATTGTTCATTTACTTTTTGAACAGAGCGGGCCCCGTTTATGTAATTTTTTATCAATTTTTACCCTTTTTTTCCCATTTAAGTAGTAATATAACTTATTTTTCTCTTAAGTTTAGCCTACTTTTTTTAAAATGTACTAAATAAATCTAAAACCACAAAAAAATCTCCATATCTCTATTTTTTTTTTTTTTTTAAAGGGCCCCCTAAGTAGTCCCGGGTACCCTAATTGTTAAAAATTTTTTTCTTCTGAAATATGTATTTATTGTATGTTCAAAAATAATGTACATGTTAAGATTTTCCTATAATTATATAAATAAAAAAAATGTACCGTGTCACCTTAAAGTGAAAAAACTTATTGTCAGATTCAGCCAGCTTGAATTGAAAAAAAAAAAAGGTTTTTGTGTTCCGAAATTAGTTACGTTAAATCTTTTGTTCTTAAGGTTCTTTTTTTCAGGTCATTTTACAATGTTACCCAATATACTTATCAAAAGTTACTTCAGAATTTAGAGTTTTTTGTTGTAAAATGTATTGCCAACACACCTTAGGTGATTCATCACAGCACAGTGGTCGAGATGTTTTAAAAACTAGTTTTTGTGTTCGAGGTTGAAAGAGAATGAAATTAGTCGAGTGTGATCCGTAACTTGACACTCGACCGGTTTTTTTTTTAAGAAAGCACGTTTCAAAACCCCCAAATGTGCTCCATTTGTACCCATTTTGTTACAATAAAAGTGATTGGCAATGCTTCCATTAGAGAATGTTACAAAATTTTAAATTTGAATTAATTTGTATGTCAACAGAAAAAAATAATTTGTATTCTGAAGATACAACCTTTGTCTATTTTATATATATTTTCTGTATAATAATTAGTTTATTCTCGTGCTTTTTACAACGCCGTCTACTGTATTTATCTCTTGCGCAACGGCAACATGTTTGTTTTGAGTTGTTTGTGAAATATAATCTGTGTGGAATATTTAGTTGCTGTACTGAGTGAGTGAATATTAACGTTGCACTGTTCAGCTACACGAGGGCTTTTGGCGACGTGGACGACACCTAAGCTGGCACCCCCTCTCCTAACTACCACACCAACGGGAGGACGTTTGAACTCTCAACAGATTTAGCTACCTACACGGCGATCTTTAGTGGTACTATAGGCTCGAACTCGCGTGACAAGGCCTGACACGATCCGATACCTTGACCACTCGGCTACCGCGGCCAACTCAGCCAGGGGCGAACCCGCAACGTTAAGCTTATGAAGCTGGCACGTACTTCTAAGCCACCAGACTCGAGGATTTGTTTTCCTATTTTTGATGGTTGGAGTCGAAAAGGAGATGTATTCGTATTTTGATTTCTAAAACAATGCTTTGCAATTATTTGGTACTTATGTATTAAAAAATTGACCATTTCCGCCATATGAAAAAATACCCTAATTCAAAAAATGCTATCATTATTGTGTTAGAAAATCCGCAGGAACGGTTTTCCATTATTGGCTGCATATCGTGGGATTTGGCGATGTATTTTAATTGGAGAAAATTATTTGACAATATAATATTGAGTACGTATACTATTGAGTACTAGTATTCTTAACATAGTTAAAAACTTCAGATTACAGATAAAACAGTTGTGGGACTAGTCACAAACACAACATGACACGGGACTAGTGTGATGATTCTTGCTTTTAAACAACAATTTAACGTAAAATGATTTAGACAAATGCCAGCAATTTCATACAGCGAGAACCTCTCCTAGCGCAAGACAGTACAGAAATTGCGGGCTGCGGTAGCCCAGTGGTCAAGGTATCGGATCATGGCTGGTATGTCATGAGTTCGAGTCCAGTAAGTCTAAAGACCCGCCGTGTAGGCCAGCGATGCATGTTAAATCTGTCGAGAGCTGAAACGTCCTCTCATTGGTGTGGTATGGTAGGTAGGAGATGGGGTGCCAGCTCATTTGTCGTCCACATCACTTGACCATGGTTCAAAATCACGTGGTCCGTCGCTAAAAGCCATCGTGTAGCTAAACAGTGCGACGTTATAATCAATCAATCAATCAAAGGTAAGAGATTTCAAGTTTCCACTGCCAAATCGAGATATGCAAATCTGCCGGCTTCTATGACCGTCAAATAGTAAGGCACCATCAGGTCTAAGTAAATGAATCCGTGAATCTAAATCCGGGGTAGGCATTAAGTCGATCGCGATCGACTGGTGAACCGCCGAGACATTTTTGGGTAACCTCTTTAATATTAGTAGTTACTAATTATATACCGTAATATTCAAGATTGGCTGATAGTATGAAGACTAAGTTTTCTATTAACTATAACAAGAACTGACTTTATATAAACAAGTTTATTTTTTAATGTATTTTATCCCTGGAACTGATATGGGATTAAGGTATATGATCTATGGATTCTTTACAGATATAGAATATGAATAACGTTAAGAAAACTGTCATTCTGTTTCATATTTTTGTGCTAAAATCTTCATTTCAAATCCAGTACAATTTTTAAGCGAATGAATTGAATAGTGTAAGAGATATAAAAGCTTACAAAGTCCATCTTTTCGATTGCATTTTTTAAAACACATATTATAAAGCAAATACAATTCATTCGTCTATTTGCTCGCTGTATGGCAGAATAATTTCTTAAAAGCTGGGACAATGTAATCAAATTTAATCATCATGTGGGGTATGAAAATGAATAACGGAGGTATATCTAGCTTATGAGTTGTTCTCTATACTTAACAATTGCTAAAAACTGGGATATTTTCAACGCAATGATTATAATCTTGAATTTCGTAAGCAATTTTCAAGTCGGTTCGTCAGTTTGAATCCCGATTCCTCCTGAATTGTAGAAACAAAAGTTAGAGAATAACACAGAGTATACAAAAATAAGTTATGAGGGAATTGATTTTTCACCAAACACTTTATCGAAATAATATGTAGGGTATCATTTTAAAATTGTGCGTTTCATGTCACTAGATACCTATAAATTAAGCTTCTCTATTATCCTGGGTCACAGTAGTCGAGTAGTTATGGCCATTAGTTTGTGGTCAGCATTGTTTCAGCTGGGCAGTGAGGGGCCATGCTCACGAATTTTTTGATCACGGGTTCAAGTCTGATGAAACTGAATTCCCATTATGCATATTATTTCTTTACTTGCTCGAAGTTCTCATTTTAGAGTGGTGTGGACCGGAAGAGAGAAATGGCAGCTTAGGTATTGTCCCTTGTCTCTTGATTGTGGTTCAAAATTATAAGGTCCGTCGCCAGTAGTCCTCGTATTGTTTCTTAGTGCAATAATTGAAAATTATCTGTGTTCTTCTGTTAAAAGGAATGTGAAGCAAGAACTTATAAATGAATTCGTGAATCATCAAAGATTGCGGTACTTATGTATTATCGCAACCTATTGGTGGCGAGTGGTATAGGTATCTGATCGTGGCTTGCCTTGTCAAGAGTTCGAGCCCAGTACCACTAAAGACCCGCTGTGTAGGGCAGCGATGCACGTTAAATCTGTCGAGAGCTAAAACGTCATCCCGTTGGTGTGGTAGTTAGGAGAGGGTGGTGCCAGCTCAGGTGTCATCCACGTCACTTGACCATGGTTCAAAATTACGTGGTCCGTCGCCAAAAGCCCTCGTGTAGCTGAACAGCGAGACGTTAATATTCAATCAATCAATCAATCGCAACCTATTGGTGATATATGAAACGAAGCACCTAGTTGCCAATTCAGCGCGTAGGACACATAGGAAATCGGAGTTGCCAACTTGACGAATTATTATTAGAGTTGGCAATTGTGTTGTAATAATACGTAAGTACCAAAATTGCACATTTTTTCTTTTTTGTTATTTAGAAATTTAAATTTAAAAGAGTAAATTTAGATCCAATCGATGAGAATCGCATTACTTGTAAATCGAGCTGATACTAGATTTTAAATATTAAAATTTGTAATAAATTAATAGAAACACGTATTCAAACTATTATGTATTATAGCAACATTTTTCTCTGGATAAACTTCTGTATTATTCATAAAATATAGTGAGAGAACAGTCTTGTTGATACAGCAAGTGCCTACTTATACGTTTTTATACAACTGTAGTCTTTTAATTCTCACTTTCGTTAACATTTCTCACTTTACTTCAGAAGTATGCGACTCGTTGCCAGAACATTCATTTAGACGACATTAATTCAGACCACAAACCCAACTATTTAATTACAAGTATGAATTATATTATTTTGTATTTCAATTTGAGGTTATTGAATTCGATTTTTAAACTTGTTTTAGCCTTAACAACGACGAAGGTGATTAGTCCTTGAATTCGAAATCAGCCTTAGGCAGCTTGACTACAACACAAGATAAATAGAGTATATCGATGATTAAAAAAGCCTCTTATATGAATATTAAATTTAATACCAGATTATCGAGCTTCCTTCTTAGCCAACTTTATCAAACACAGTGTCTCTTCTGACTGCAACTGTGTTCTGTTTCGACTAAAAGATTGCAAATCGGATTTATTTTGCAATTATATTTTCATTCGAGCAGGCGTTGGATAGGAGATTTCTCTGTTAGAATAGATAAATCTCAATTAATACCCTTTGTTTCCAAATAGAAAAAATTCTTAAGTATTAAAATAGTATGTTAACACACTAAATCATATCTTTGTTAACATTTACCACAGTTTATTTTCAAAGAAGTTAATGCCCGATATTATTACGTAACCACAATTTGCGTAACTTTTTTTTTTATCTCTCGCATTTTTTGTAATGGGGAGCTTATCGCAACATTTTTTATCTCTTCGAAATGTTGAGCAATATTAAATAATAAACACACAATATTTTTACGGAATTTCTGTGTATAAAAGCTTTATGTGTATCAGGATTTAAAACGAATTTTACTCAGTATGGAAAAAACAGAACGTGCATTAATTGATATTTTTAATTTCCGGTGAGAGGAATAGAAATTAATAAAAACGTAAAAAGGCCCAACTAGTAGTTATTGTGTTTCTCCTGTAGCGAGACTAACAGTAGTTCTACGGTTTAGGTCACAGTTCCATGACTGATAATGCTTCCACCATAAGTATCAGAATATTGGATGCTATTTTTTTTTTTTACAGTTAATTATATATATATGATTGACGTGTATACTCGTTATGAAGCTGCAGGATTTTGCGTCATGACGAGTATACTCGTCATATGTAAAAAGTAATGACCACATTGGGTCTTTAAATTGGAATTTTCGAGAAAAACAAAACATATTCTCAAATTTTAAGATGTTTAGAATATATTAAGGACAAGCCGGAGTAAAACAAACAAAAAAAAATATGAAATATTTAAGAAGTACTCATGCGTCCCGTGATGACCTGGTTGAAATAGAGTATAAGATCATTACTTATATGTGCGATGATAATGTTTTTTAGGTGTTAGGCATTGATCAGTGACGTCTAAAGACGTTTTGAGGCCCTGGGCTCAGAGAAATTTTTAGATTTTTTGAAGTCCTGGGGCACTTACGCAAAAGTAGTCCAGGCCAGTGATCTTTAAAAGTATATAAAATCTATTATCACATGCTCGTACAAACGGTGGTTTGAAATAAATAAATGTGCACGACTTACAATCTCAAAAACCAAGGCATAAACCGACTCGATCGAAGACCGCTTTAAGTCTAAATGATTTGAACGATTGCTTAAGGTATCCAGAGACTAGGTTGAAAAAGTGTTTTTTGACAAAAATGTCGAATTTTTTTTTATGATTGTAAAACAAAGCCCCAACCTTTAATATTCCAAACAGTCTTTATTTTAATTTTACGTAAATTAGAACTCTAGATATAGCAATTTTAATAAGTCATAGTAGTTGAAAACGAAACCGGAAGTAATGTCATCTGTACCGGAAGTGAGTGACATATGCAGTGTTTAATTATTATTTCCCTAAAATGGAATTTCAAAAACCAAAACTTTAATTATCTGCTTACTAAGCCACAGTTTGCTAATAATTATTTTAAACAATTTTGTTGCAAACGATTGGCAACGGAATTTTAAGACTATCACTATTCCGTGTTTGTTTACATTCGACGTTAGATTTACCACACCTATCTTAATTCTGTTTTTTCTATATTTTGCTTTATTTTTAGAATTTAAATTATTTAAATTTAATCTTAAATTTATTTTACCTGAAATCATGGGTAAATGTCGTTCATATCGTCCCCGTAAAAGAAAGTTTCATGGAAACCAAAATACATGCACTGAAACTGCTTCTTGCAAGGAAGAAATTATGACCGTCAGTTCACTAAAACTGCAGCAATGTAATCAGGTAAATAATGATGAAAATAATATTTCAGAACATTTAACTGGAAACAGGTTGACTAATCTGGAAATTTTAATTGGTATTTTTGCTTTATTGTGTTGCCCAACAAAGTGTACAGCAGGAAGCCTTTATCTGGTAGAAGATTCAAGGTTTGATTATCTTCAAACTTTACTTTGCACTGCAAAATTGCAGTTTCAATCGGCATTTTGTACTTCTAAAAAGTTAGACAAAATGAATGAACTCAATACTGTTTTGTTTATGGCTTAAGATTGATAGGTAGAGGTGTTGCAGCGGAAGAAAACTTTGTGCTGTTTTGAATCTACCTCCCTTTCCTCAAAAGCTTGCATTCCGCCAACAAGAAAAAACTCCTCAGTGCTGCTACTTCCATTGAGAAAAAATAATGAATGCACAGCAAAAAGGTATTAGGCAATTAAAAAAACTATACATGATACTGTAAATTGTGGTGTTTCGGTGGATGTACCTGGCAAAGGTCGTGGTTTTTCTTCGCTAAATGGTTGTTAGTGCAAATCTGTTGATACTGGGAAAATTGTTGACTTTGAAACTTTATCTCAGTTTTGTAGAAAATGCAATTCAAAGACAGGAGCAACAAAATGTGAATTGCGGTGTAATCATCATAAAGGATCTTCATCCAGTATGGAACCGGTTGGGGCTTATCGAATTTTTGAGAGGTCGGAAGTTCGTAGAATGTTACGATACACTGACTATTATGGGGATGGAGATTCCAAAGCTTTTGATGCCGTGAAGGACATTTACGGGAAAGATTCTGTTACAAGCTAGAATGTATAGGGCATATTCAAAAAAAGAGTTGGAACAAGGCTTCGAAAATTGAAAAGCAGAAATAAAGGACTCGGGGAGGTAAATTGACTGATGGTTTAATTAATAAGCTACAGAATTACTATGGAATTGCTATTCGAAGCAATATTGGGAACTTGGACAAAATGCAGTCTGCTGTTATTGCTGCCTTCTTTCATTGTTGCTCATCAAAACATCAGCCAAAACATGGACAGTGCCCTGTCGGAGCTGAAAGTTGGTGTAAATTTCAACGGGCTAATGCTTCTAATATTGTGTATCAGGATAAATCCTTGGGACTGCCACAAAATATTGTTAACACGATAAAGCCATTTTATATGGATTTGTGTGACAGAAATATTTTAAAGAAATGTTTACACACACGGTAAAACTCAAAATCCAAACGAAAGTTTTAATGCAATTTTGTGGCAGATATTACCAAAAGAAGTTTTCGTTGAGCATCAAACATTGTGTTTAGGTTCTTATATTGCTGTTGTGCAGTTTAATAATGGCTTTCAGGGATTAATTTCCATATTAAATGAAATGGGTATTGTTTCGGGTTATTATACTGTACGGGGACAAAAAACCTTCGATAATGAGCGCATTGCAGATTCGAAACGTCACTCACTGCAGAAAAAAACCTTAGGAACTGCATCGAAAAAAAAAGAAATATAAAAATTGAAGAAGGAATTACATACAAAACTGGATAATTTTAAGTTTTTTTAATATTTACTTTATGTAACTTATAAGTATATTTTTTAAATGTGCTTTTTGAAGAATGAAATTTTCACGATAATTTTTGCACGAAAAGTGTGATATCTCCAAAACAATTATATAAAATTCAATGAAATTTGCAACACTTATGTTATAAGCCCTTGAGAGTGTAGCAAACCGCAGGTTTTAAGATACTTACATTTAATCACATTTTATAGTACTTTTTAGCTTAGAATATAGAGTAATTTTGACGAAAAATTATTAACGTGAAGTTCGAATGCTTATTAAATATTTATTTTTGAAAATATTTTTTAACCTGCGGTTTGTGTGTGACACTTCAGGTGTATCAATAAATATATCAATGCAATTAAAATTACATTATGTCCAATATATTTTTTATGCTGTTTTTCCTAAAATTTAAATTTTTTTTAAAATTTTATAAAAATTTTTTTTCAAAAACAGAGGTGATGCATGGTATTTATTTGATAATTATAACTCTTTAAAA
This sequence comes from Trichonephila inaurata madagascariensis, assembly GCA_019973955.1. Classification (NCBI taxonomy): domain Eukaryota; kingdom Metazoa; phylum Arthropoda; class Arachnida; order Araneae; family Nephilidae; genus Trichonephila; species Trichonephila inaurata. Next base: position 18,268 of record BMAV01022178.1, on the reverse strand, counting down.
GCCTATTTATGTTCTTTAAAACAATAAAATTCTTCTGAAAATCAATTTTGAAAAAATTGGTCTTCGATCCTAGTCGGGTGCCTTAAGTTATTAGGCCTAGGCCTAGAAATGAACAACGGTCATCATATAACAATACAGTCTTGCCCCATCTGCCAGGTGACGTACAGTTTGAAAATCCCTGCTTTTCAGGGAATATGTACGTGAATAATATCTGTTCATTCAAATTATCCGCATCATATAATCTTATTAAGACTGAATCGAGAGCGAAACGAAGTTCCCCTTCCCCCGAGGATGAGGCCCTGGGCCCGTGGCCAGTTGGTCCATGCCTTAAGAAGTCTTTGCCATTGATAGTTGCTGGCCTGAAGTTACCTAGACATCTAGTGGTGTAAATGCCAATTGTTTGATGTTAGAACCATGATCTGACATTAGAGTAATGGCCCAATACCATGCTGCCTACTGAATACTTATTTTATAGGGATGGGAAAGGGGAGGATGCTTTATGGTAAGAGAACGGTGATCACCCTACATTATCTACTCCAGAACTTCATGTCAAGACAGGTAGAAAATCTTTTCTTAGTAAAGAAGGAAGTAAATCAGAGTGTTATGTTTAGATCTCAGTCTGGGAACTTTAACGGTCACTAAAATTCAGGAGGAATTTAAATTCTTACTTTTATCTGAAATTTTCTTGAGTTTTTCGAATATATACGTAATATATGTTTATGTTAGCCAAATAAATAAGTATTGGTAATAAAACTGGCAATTTTATAAAATAAACCCATCTTTTTGATCCAATATTTTAACAGAGACACTATGATTGACAAGTATACTCGTCATCACTCGATTTCCGTGACACATAGTTGCGCGCTCTCAAATTGGGGGGCCACAGTTAACTGGTTATATTGAGTTCAATCTCAAAGTCTTCACCTGGACAGAAGTTAGTAATATATACCTGGTGTATATATATATATGGTTGAAAATTGGGAAATATATCGCAAAGTAGCTTATTTTGTTACTTTACTGTTATTACAAGCAAAAAATATTGCGACGTAAATTTAATGGGACAAAATACAGGTCTGTTTTCGTTACTTGAGGTTTTTCCTGTGAGAATTATTAAAGGGGTGTCTTTCTGAATTTTCAAAAATTTTAAATTACGAGTAATGTGTCTACATTATTTCTCACGAAACTTTAAGGCGATAGAATTCAAAATTAAGTCCAGGTACCATATTTGTCACTTGATTATGATTAAGAGACAACGATCATGAAACCCTATTTACGAAGTCATTTACAAATAACATTCGTATGGCTTTATAAATTTAAATATAATGTAATTCTGACCGAAACAAAAATCAAATCTAAAAACCTTTACCATCTCAATTATGATATATTCAATTTGGAATTCTACGGAACTTAACAAACGGTTACATCATGCATACTCGCGTGGTAGGTAGTGATTCTGCTTGCGTGATTCAAAATCAGAAGGTATGTACAATTGAATTTTTGAATAACCTTAACATTAAGCGAGTGGCTATTAGAAATTCCACCCTACTCCTATTATCCCATCTCACGCCAACCACCGTGCTCCTACGGTTTCAACCCACGCTTAGGGAAGGACAAAGAAAGTCGAGCATTACGAAATCGCTCAAATTTTATCCTTTCGAGACTGATAAAATATGCAAAATAGGCAAATACATTATTATGTATTACTATTTTATTAGTTGAGAGTCGGGTATTATGAAATACCATTTATATATACAGTAAGACCGCGCTTAACGCTGTTTCATTTTAACGCTCTTTTATTTGAATTGTGGGATTCCTCGAAATAGCACGCAGCGTTACGCTTCCCATATCCGAAGCAGTTTATCTGTGTTTCTTCTTTCCGGCGGTATTACACGAAAGTATTTTTATCGTTTCAAAAACATTTGTTGACGTTATTGTAAGTATAAATTTATGTAATACAACGATTGCTAGAGTGCCAAATATTATAATTTTTAGTTTTTATCATGGGTATAATAAAAAAACACGAAAATAAAGCATAAAAAAAAAGCAATTCACTAGAAACTAAAATGCAAGTTATTAGAAGATTAGATGCTGGTAAACGTCAATCTAAAATTGGGGTTGCATTGAATTTGGCAACTTAAACAATAAGGACCATTCTGAAGAATAAAGAAAAAATGCTGTCACGCATCGGTAACTGCAACTATGACAAGTTCTACAACTAGAATTACCTGTTCTAGAAATAATACAATAGAGGAAATGGAAAAACGACTTTCTATATGGATTGAGGACGAAATTGAACGCAAAATGCCATTAAGCCAATCTACCTTCCTGATAAGCTGAACAGTGCGACGTTAATATTCAATCAATCAATCAACCTTCCTGATTCCTGATAAAATGGCAGAAAATTAGAAATACAGAAGAAACTGAATAATCCAAAATGTTAGCATACTGATTTAGAATTTTATTTATTATTATATGCATATTCACTTATTATGTTTCTATATTTGTAAGAAATAAATTTTTGTTTTATTGTTATAAAAAACATAATTAATAAATTTAATGGTCAAATACCTGACCAATTTTCTACCCATCTTCCCCTAACCCCATTATTTACATGATGCGATAACCTCGTTTAACGCTGTTTCATATTACGCTCTACTTTGATGGAACGTATACCCCGCGTTAAGCGGTTCTTACTGTAAAAATATATACATATTTCTAAAATTAACTTAATAGGTTTTTGATAAAAATCTCCAAAATCTTCATGGATATATACTATAAAAGATTGTAAGGAATTATCGCACGTAAAAAACTAATATTTATTTTGCTGTTATAAAAAAATTTATTTTAAAGAAAAAATAAATTTTTTTTATAACAGCAAAATAGGTGGTTAGAATATAGGTGGCTTAAACCACTGAAAACTAAGTAAGACTTCCTAAAACGTAGTTATTCAAATTCCTACTATTAGCTCTCCTACATACATTATATATATATTTATCTTGTTCTAATTATCAATTAATAAATACTTTCTATTCATCCAATCAAGTTGAAATAAATCTTCTAAAACTTGTAGTGGATGGCACTTGATGTTATTGCAGTTTTTTCAAATATTAATTCATTAATTACAGGTTAATTAATTAAATTAGTTACCTGTTTTCGACGCCCACTTAGATTCGTCTCCATTGTTTTAACAATGTAACCGTTAAAACAATGACAAAAGTTGGTGTCGAAAACCTGTTTTTCAGCCAAACCGAGTGTGCATTGTTACAACAATGCAGACAAATCATGCTCTTTACTCATTTTCTACTATTAGTTCACTCTCTCCATATATATATATATGTATATATATATATATATATATATTCAGTCATTAATAAAATACTTTCTGTTCTTCCATTCAAAGTAGGAATTGATTTAAAAAAATTATTACTTGTTTTTAACTATAAAAGCCATATTTTTAAGAATGCGGAAAGTCATTTTTCTGTTTCGAATTTATTAACAAAATCACAGTCCATTACAGTCAAGGTGAGCCCACACAAAACAGTTGAAGCATTGAATCCAAATTTTCCCTCATTGATCTTCCGGAGAATTCATTACAGTAGGTACATTCAGCGTCATTGTTTCCTGATTTTTTACTTGATGGCATGAAGTCAAACACAAATAATATATCAGATAATAATAATATTACGGAATATCTAGTATTCCATAATACCTGATACGCCATCTTGGAAAATGAACCTTTAAACTGAAGGACAAAATATTGTAAAAAAAACCCTTAGTATTGCAAACTAAAATTCTTTTAGTATACATTATGCTTAACTTTAATGTTCAAGTCACATAGTAGGCTGAAATTTTTGAAAAGTTTCCCACAAAAACTTTTGAAAATAGCAAAGCATACTTTGTTCTGTAGCGAGTGATATGGCAGCAACAAGTGATTAACTCAAAAGAAAGATTCAGAAACAGGAATAAAGTATATCCCATTTGATGCTGGTGCTTCTCCATTTGACTTTTGTGTTTTCGTTGAGTTAAAACGAACCTTAGGAAAATGGCACCTAAGAATACTGAACCAACTTTGGAAAACAATTCACGAAGAATGGAGTAAAATTGGTATGCCAGTACTATATAAAAGAAAAAATTTACTTTCATGGAAAATTCGAGCTAGAACTATTGTCAAGAACCACGGCTATCAGATGGGAGCAAATCTCCACAAAAATATCGCATTTATAGATAAAAGTTAACTATCAAAACCGTTTCCGTAAAGTGCGAATGACCTTCTGTAAATACTGATAAGCTAAGATGTTTTATGTGCTGTTTTTTTTTATTTGGTTATAATTTTATTAATTGTTTCGCATATTATATGAATCTTTGAAAAAAATATCTTTATTGAAAATATGAAATAAGCTTTGACAATATAGATATATTTCACCCATAGTTTTTATTCGAATGAATTTTCTGAAACCAGCATTTTAAGGGAATGTTGTATGATTTTAAGAATTTCAAGTAAAACTTCATTGCGTGTAAAAAATAGTACCGTGAAAATAAATGTTAAAAGAATGTTTTAAAATAACAAAAATGGTACACCGTAATAAATTCCTAAAACCTCTCTTCGAATCTTATTTAGAGACGCAAAGAATAATAATCAAGCCATTTGTTTCTTCTTAGCTTTAATATAAGTGAAATGCCATTTATTTTGAAAAAAAAGATGGGAAAGAATTCAAGAGAAACAAACAAATAAAATAGTGCATTAAAGATGAAATTTAAATATTCAAAAAAATAAAGAATGAACGCTGACAAAAAAAGCAGGTGGCACACAGCAAATTCTTTGTTTTTGTTGCAGAACACAAAAGGAATATCAAATTTGATCTATAAATTTGCGTTATGTCGTATGAAACGATGCTCTATACATTTTAATATTAGTACTTTTCTTACATTAACAGGAAATTAGGCATTTTTTCGCGAAGAGCTATTGGGTGTAAATCGGATTCCGTTGAGCAATTTATCAGCTTTATTGTACTGATATTTCACTGTTGTCATATGTTATCAAACACAGAATGTACTGATGATGACGTGAACTGCTTTTTATGTATTTCACGTTCCCATCTCTCATGTTTATGCACGAGTTGGAATTTGACCAATTTACTGAAACAAGTACAAATTGCCTAAATTTAGGGAAATTCTCTCATGCTGTCGGATCTGAGGGGAAAGTGTAGGGAATTTGCTTTACATAACGAAGATACATAGGATCGCGACGAAGCATAAAAAGCTTTCACTTCCAGAAAGCTATACTATAATTATTTTAATAACTCTTTTTATTTCCTCGATATATGCTTCAATTTTAACTTCAAATAAAAATAGGCTGGGAAAATTTTAGTATATCCTCTATACATACTCAGTGGGTCGATAAATGAGTACTAAGCATGCTTGGGGATTTAAACACTGAGGGTCTCACTTCAGACTGACCACCCGATCGAGACACTTGCACATGCACCTCAGCTCCCAATGGTCACGTATACTGGGATGGGCACAATAGGCCCTAGCACTCATGGGTTGTTGCGCCACTGAGTTTGAGTTTCTATGCATACTATCATTTTAAAGCTTGGTTTAAATCATCACATTAGGCAAACACACAAATACGGTCTCTAAATATTTCGTTCTAATATAATTTTTAATTATTTCGATCAATTACTTTGATAATTTACTTAATTAAAATTATTATACAATTGTAGAAAACCTTTCGTCAAAATATGTTGATTTCTATTGATAGTTTTTGTATCGGTTTGATTTTTGCTTACAAAAGGAAATTTTATGGGTATATTTGGTCTAAATATATATCGTTTAGGTTTAAATATGTAAATGGAAGAGGATATATTCTAATTACTTACGGTAAAAATCGCTTAACACTAAACTGGAGGACTGGAATATTTTTCGAGTTAAAGAATTTCATGTAAAAGGATATTGGGGAAAATAACCTATACATCAACAAAATTAATCTATATATCAATATATTTGATAACCAATGAAACAAAAACATTTACAAGAATTAAAAGAAATTGAATGCAAAATTTTCAATTTTTTTTGAAAAACAAAACATTTATTGAGCTTTTGAAAAATAATCTGATATTTTTCTTTACGTCGTTTTTTTAGCATCAAATTGTCAACAAATTGTTCGATGTCGTCCATTTTGTTATTCACTTCACTATTGGAATGTACGTTTAAATAACTGAGTATACTTTTCATGACGTTCCTCATTTTGGATGACGTAGGAATAGGAGATGCATTCATTTTATTTTCATCGTCGGAATCTGCATCAATAATATTTTTCGAGCTTTGAACAAACTCCAAGCTGTCCACAGGGAATAAAATCACGTAACTTTCAATCGGCAGTTAAGGGTTAAATCTACTCGAGGGCATTTGGAGACGGACCTCGTAATTTTGAACCATGGACAAGTGACGAGGATGACACCCGAGCTGGCTCCTCCCTTTCCTAACTTCCACACCACACCAACGGGAGGACGTTTGAGCTTCGGCAGATTTAACGTGCATCGCTCCCCTTCCCTACATGGTTGATCTAAAGTGGCGCTAGGTTACCGCAGCCACTTCTTGTTTTTGAAGGCTTTGCTCTTTGAGGTTCTCATTTCATGATATAAACCAGCAGATTGTTTTTTCACTTCTTTTCTTGTAATTTATGCATCTAACTCTTTTTTTACACCGTAGATAGGCTCTTTAGAAAACCGTGCAAAAAATACACGTGACACATGGTAAATTTGGAGGTATGTTCCCCAATTTTAAAAAAGTCATGTAAAAGGAAAAATCTTGAGCTATTCTCCCCCTCCCCCCAAAAAACTGTGCAAAAAAGGTAATAAAAAATCAGTATTGCATATTACAGTATACAAAATAGTATACTACAGTATTTTATTAGTATACAAAACAAAATTATTCTTTTTTGCTTAAAAAAAATTAAAATTAGTGTACAGCGAAAATTCTGTCCATAAGTACATACAACCTATAAAAATTTAAATTAGGAATAAAACTCCTAACAACTATTAATCGCTTCTTGATAATAAGTGTGCACGTTTATTACGAACTAGATCCAAAATGCTATCATCAGCAGATGTGTCAGATATGTCAAGCTCAGGGAAGGCGAACCTTTATAAGTCTGCGTGCCATCTTTTCAAAAGAAATGTTAAATGAGGTATAGAAGTGCCACCAAGTAATTTTGACTTTTGTGTGTGCTAACTGGGAAAATAAACTTAACTACTCAAAACTCTTTATTTTCTACGAAAAAATACATTTTACACTCTGTAGTAGTTAATGTTTTAGTTGTATGTATAATTTAAATTAAAGTTACATATTAATGTGACTTCTTTTGTAGCAGATTAGGTAACAAATAACATATTAGGATTGTAAGATGTTATTTTTAGCAGAATGCATGCTGAATTAGTCATCTTTTACACGGTTTCTAAGCGAGTCTTTAATGTTATTCATCTCTGAAAACTGGAGGAATTCAATTTGTTCAATCAACAATTCCAACAACCTAGACTGGAAAACAATCAGTTGCATTTTAATTTCTTCAATTCCCAGTCAATCGAATTGGGACAAGTTCAATTTGTTAAATGAAGTCGTATCAGTGAGCATAATAAACTTGAGTATTACCGATAATTCTCAAACAGAGAAAATCTCGCTGAAAATTCCTTTTGATTGGACACAATCACTCATGGAAATATTTTGAACTAAAATGCAAAACTATTTTGTTTGGTGGCGTGCTCCGTGGCCACGTGCCACGTGCCATCAATGGCACGCGTGCCAATGGTTCGCCATTCCTGGTCTAGCACAACTGTTGGTTTTGATTCAAAGGAAGAATTTCATTCGCGTTATAAAAAGCCTCTGTTGGTTTTTTTGTTACAAAGTCTTACTAGTGAGGCTGTCTTTTTGGTTCCTCAAGTTGATTATATAATTCTTGATATCCTGCTAAACAATATTACGCAGAAATTTTAATGCTTGCTCTGTGTTAGGATCATGAGCAATAAAATGTTGTTCGCTACTTGTAGCAAATTTCAAGCCCTCGCGAATTAAATCGGCTTTTAATACCTAAACTTCACCTTCGACTTCCAGTATCGTCTTGTTTATTAACATGAACTGTCATACATTCGATCAAATCATCCTAATCCTAAAGGCATGCTAGGCAATTAAATTCATGCAAAAACAAAAGAATCAAGCAAAAAAAAAATTGTTAAAATCGTGTACAAAAAAAAGACTTCCGTGTATATAAAATATATACACAATGCTTATAACATTGGAATGAGAATATATGGCTTCCAAATAAAAGAGAAAAAAATCGAATGTATGAATGCGTGAAAATAGATTTGTTACAAAAATGGCTTTCTTCATCTATTCAATCTTTTCACCGTTTGACAACGTCGCCAATGAGTTGGCGTTTTTGCGCGATTGTATGGTTAATCAGAGCGTATCGACATTAGTTTTCACTCTTGATTCGTGTTCCTGTCATTTAAAGTGTTGATAAGCCATCTGAGATAAATATAGCTAAAAATAAAATTTTCTATTCCCGAAGTCTTCAACTTGTTGTCCTGTGAGATGACGAGAAAAAGTGCTTACAATTAAAAGTAAGGATATTAACTTCCACTATTAATGCGTACGATTGCCGTCTGTGGTAACAGTATTTTACGGCCTATTAATGTACAGTTAAAATCGTTTAACACGAAACTGAAGGGACTGAAAAGATGTATATATAGATGATTTAATGAAAACACCAATGAAATCAAAACATTCACAAGAACTTAAAGAAATTTAATGCAAATTTTTAAAGATTTTTGAAAAACAAAAAAATTAAAGAAATTTTTGGAAGGTAATCGGATATTTTACTTCCCATTGTCTTTTTTAACGTGAAATTGCCGACGAATTATTTGATGTCGTCCATTTTGTTATTTATTTCGTCATTGGAATATGCGTTTAACTGCGCATAAATTTCATGATCTTCATTTCGGATGGCTTGGGAACAAAAGCTGCTCATTTCATTTTCGTCACCGGAATCTGCATCAACGATATTTTTTCAGCTTTGAACAAACTCCAAAAGAACTTTGTCTGCCATAATTGGGGGCTATACACTCATTATCATTATCTACTGCAATGAATTCTTCCGATGATACAGTTGGACACGGTCCAATAATAAAACAAATTTTTCAAACATCTGTTGGCTCAGTTTCAATATCCTCCTTCTCCCAGAAGGGAAATCTTTTCGTGTAAAGCGATTTTCGCTTTCGAAGTGCATGAAAATGCATAGTAGTTCTTCGCGACCGTCATTTTATTTTGTGTTAACAGATATTTCGTCTTAAGCCAGTGCTTCGCAAACTTTCAATATATGCGACCTAATATTGAATCATAACTTTCATCGCCCCCTCCCTTTTCCATACAAATAAAAATATATTGAAGTCAATAATACGAAACTTTGACGCTCTAAAGCTACCATATGACTTTGACTTCTTAAGTGCCACCGGCGTATATATACGTCTCACTCAACTGATACACTAAATGCCCGGACGTATATATACGTCTTTCCAAAGTACAATATTTTCTGTGCAATGTGCTATCTATAAAATCTCCGAAGGCTTTGGAATGCAATAAAAGGACCTGGGCAGTATTTACGAAGGAATTCCTTGTATTTATTCCCTCAGAATACATCATATATGCACGCCTACGAGGAAAACGAAGACATTGGGGAGTAAATCACGTAAATTTTAATCGGCAGTGAAGGGATTATTTGTAAACCTTACAAAAAAATTATCAAGGTAAGTGTTAATTTTTGTATATAATTTTATATGTGACAAGCCTATACGGGATCATTCGTAATTATTAAATTTGCTCTAAGGCTAGTATTGTTAAATTAATTATAAAACAGGCATTGTGTGTAGTACTGGTACATTTATAAGTGTTCCATATCAATGTAAACGTTAATTTTATTTTTTATTATGTCAGAATGTATTTTGTTTACTTTCAGTATAAATTATTTTCTTTAAATATTCTTTTTAGATTTTTCAATATGCTCGTGGCCCCCTCGTACAGTCCGCATGCCCCACAGTTCGAGAAAAGCAGGCTTTAAGCGTTTTCGTATTATCTCACTATACTTAAACGTTTTATTCTAATAGGAATTTATAAGTGTGTATTAAAATGTTTATGAACGTACTGTGGCGTACACCAGAAGGGATGAGTATTTCAAATCCTCCATAGAACAACGGGCTTTTAACTTTTACCATGGAGATCATCCGTCGGCGCTTTTATCTGCGAGTTTTTTCGAATGCACCCCCCTCCCCTCCGCGTAAGAGGTCTATAGGACGCCATTTTGAAACATATATAATGGGGTTGGGGTGAGAAATCCGATGTTTGTATTGTATACTGTTTGTTTTATTGTGTAATTTAAAATTGAAACATAATACAGATTTAAGCAAATTTGATAAAACAAGAAATATAAAAAAAAGTCAATTCTTACTTACGTCAACAAAGAAAATTTTTATTTTAGTTACTTTTTATTAAATAGTTATAATTGATGTGTAAAAATATGTATATATATATGACAGGATAACAATATTAAGTGACAAATTAGAAAGCGATTTTCCTTGCAATTTTCCTTTCTATATAGGATGTTGGACTTTTATTTTAGTTTGTTTCTATTTATATATATTCCTTAATTAAAAATATAATTATTATAATAAAATAGTAGAGTAAAGAAATCACATTCTTGGTTTATAAAAGTCCAACTCGCTATCTATTGCGCTACAGGGACACAACGATAAATCTTCCTTTCTGTATATGCTGAAGCACTATTATTTTTGTTTGTTACTATTTATTCATTTTTAAATTTAATTAGTGAATTAATATTCGAAAAAACTGCATTAACATCAAGTGTCATCCACTACAAGTTTAAAAAAGTATTTGAACTTGAATGGATGAATGGAAATTATTTTATGTACGATTGAAAATTTGAACAAAATATATACATGTAGGGAGAGAGTGAACTAATAGTAGAAGAATTGGAAAAAAAAGAAAAAAAGAAAACATAAGTTTATCAAGATTTTTTAATTACTGATAATAACTATATTTTTCGTAAGAGAAAGAAAAAGTTATTTTAGCATTTTTCAATAACATATTTAAGATTTTCAATTAATTTAAGTATATTATTTTTATTAATAAATGCTGGTATAGGTTAAAATTTTTTTCGAGTAGTAAAATTATTACTTATTATTCATCAATCATAATGTTACACTAAATTTTTAACAATGTAGAAAGATTAATCCCGTTAAGTTTGAATTCATTGATAATGCTTTGACTCTTCTGAAATTAATTCTCTTCTTTTGGAATGCAATCAATTAATTTAGTTTTATTTATTTTTAAAATTTTTGTTTTATAATTAATATTTATTTATTACTTCCCTCAAAATTGGCGTAAAACGCGCACTTTTAACACCAAAATAAGATCGAAATTTACGAGTGCACGTTATACACCGGGTATGAAAATGAGATCTTTAAAAATAAAAAAAAGAGAAAAAGAATAAAAAAAATTGATTTCCTACATTTACCAAAATGCTTTTCCCTTTTTAAAAGAAATGACTTTCCCTTAAAATTTTTAAGGGGTTTTTAGTTTTAGAAGTTTATTTTTTTTTCCTAAAATTTTGGAAAAATTACCTCAAACTTTTGGAGCAGTGCGCACGTACTTTTTGGGATTTTTGGGAAAAAAAGGGAGGCGCTTATACAGGGGTACCCCCAAAAACAAAAAAATTGCAGTTTAAAATTGGTGCCCCGTTATACCCCGGGGTTAAACGTAAAAAAATATATGAAAAAAAATTTTTTATAACTTTAAATTTCCAATTAACGAAAATGGCAAGTGAAAAGTTTATCTTTTATGAAAGCTGTACGGACTTTTTTATTTTACCTCATAATTTTTATGTTAAAAGGGAAAAAATTTAAATCATTTTCCCTTTGAAAAAAAAACCATTACTATTTACTTGATAGTAAAGAAGTCAGAGTTCGGACGTTATAAATTAATTTATAATCTTCCGAAATCAGTACATAATGAGTAAAGTTTCACAAAATTTTGCTAGCTTTGAGAAGTATCTTTTTTCAGTTTTTCCCACACCTGTACTATACATTTCATTCAACACATTTTAGGTTGTAAGCGTTTTGTCAATGCATCATTTATCATTTCTGATAAAAAGGAAATGTTTCAGTTTGAAGAAATCTAATTCTATTTGCAAGCTATTTTATTTTAATGAATAAATATCATTTTGAAACTTTTTTGTACCGTAAAGTTGCAGAGCAACCGTTCTCATGTTGCCACCATCACCCAAATTTAAACAATAACAGAAAAACTACGTCATCCAGAAGGACAAATAATGTTGATGTCAAAAGACAGCTTGAATGAAATGATTTCATTTTTTCAATCTTAAGTTGATAAATTGACGGTGTCTCATTCAAAATCGGATTCATTTCTTAAAGACTACATGTTTTTTGTCATAAATTGCATTATAAAATATATATTTAAAATATATTAATAAGTAAAATATTGGGAAATTGTACATTGGGAAAAAGTATAAAAAAGGGAAAAATATTTTTTTTTAAAAACTTCCCCCAAATTCGACGATTTTTTTTTTGTGTTGGAGATTTTTTGGGGAAATTTATCCCAAAAATTAATTTCAATTAAATTTTCCTTTTTTTAAAATTTAAATTGTCCCGAATATTCAAAATTAAAGAGTTTATAAATACTTTAAAACAAAGTTTTAAATTTAATTACATACATTTTTTTTAAATTTAGAGTATTTATTCCAAAAATTGTATAACCATTTTTTTTTTCCATTCTAGTTTGTTGTTTTAGAAGAAAATTCCAAACTTTCTAGCTGTTATTCATAAATCCGATGTAGTACGAATCAATTTCTTATGGAAAATAGATTTATAAGAAAGATGAAAATTCTAGAAAAATTATTATCCAATAAGTCTTTTAAAAATTTTTGAAATTTTATTCCATAATGAAGATATATGTTGTAGTAAAGGAACAAAATTCTCGAATTAGATTTCAAAAGCGGGACATAATAAAGTTTGTCTGCATTACTAATTTTTAAAAAAAAAAATATTTAAGTTGTCGATAGTTATAAGTAAATAATAAAAATTTATTCCTTTTTTTTTAAAAGAAGCATTACAATTTGAAAGAATTCAACCGTTTAATATTGCTTAATTTTTCAATGCTTTTGTAGTAAAAATCTCTATTCTACATTTATTACTTCTTACTCATTGTATTAAAATTAAAATTTTTACCGTATAATTTTAAGCTTGCGGACTACATTCGGTACCTTGATTCCTATTCGTAGTTCTCAGGTTCTGTTACAGTCTTATAGCTATGTATTGGCAAAGTATTGTAGAAAAATTTTTTATTAAAAAAAAAACATATTTCTCAATATTTTTTTTACGTTTCCGATAGTTCTGAATGCTTTATTTGACTACTTTGGTTTAACAAAATAGTTAGTAACTTTCCTGTAAACATAATCTAGAAACCCCCCAAAATAGCAGCTTTAAATGCAAAAGAATAAAATAACTCATGGTAGCCTTTTTTTTAATGAACTTCCCTTTTTGAAAAATAAATTTTTAAGGTAAATTGACTCATTTCCCCGGTATTCCGCAGATAAACACTTGACTATAACGTTTTTGTGCAAAATGAAACTTTATTTCATACGTCACAATAAATTTATGTGAAGAATAGTATGAATTGTAAAAGTTGCCATTTTAGAAATTGTTGAGAAAGGCTTTATTCAAATTTTATGCAAAAAATATAGCATTATGAATATAAAAGTTAGACTTGAGAGAGCATTTTATCTCTCTATGTATAAAAAATGCTTTTCGTTATCCTTTAACAAATTTATTACGTACTATCGCAGCAATGCTAACGTTCAAGATAACTCGCCAAGTTGGCAACCCCAATTTCGCATGTGTCGTGCGTGCTGAATTGGCAACCATGTGCTTCCTTTCATATAATGTCGCCAATATGATTGCGATAGTGCATGATTTCCAGCTCTTGCAGATAAATATCGCAACGATTACCTGGGCTGGAATCGTTGCGTGAGAAAAAGGAGTTTTCTCATACGATGACTTATTAACAATCAACTGAACTAAGTTTTCAACTTTCCAGGAAACCAAGTTTATTATAATCTGTGGACATTTATCAATGAAGTGTTGGACGATGCAGCTTAGTGATGAATTTAACAAAAAATTAGAGCCAAGAACGAGTTTTGCAAAAAATAAATAAATAAATAAAAACTACATAATGCATGTAAATAATAGTGTTACTGTTTGTGCAATGAGTATAAACAGATGAAGACTTGTATAATTTGTACATTGGGAGTGGGTCCACCGTTAGGTGGGCAGGGGTTACCTTCCAAGTATACTTAAAAATACTCAATTATTGCAGTTCTTTATTTTTCTAATGTCTGATACTTTCATGATAATATTAATTGATGTATTTACTAGTAATTAAAACAACTATATTGCAGTTTTTTAAAAAATGCTTTTGACTTAATAAAAGAATAATTGTGAACGATTTATATATGATGTCTTGTAATATTAATATGAAAAAAAATCGTTAAGAAAGATAAAAATCTTCTAAATGTTCAAATTATGGAAAATTTTCTTTGGTATAAAAAAATAACATTGCATGGCAAAAATATGAGTTAATGCTATTAGAATATTTAAATTTAAATAAAAACTGAAAACAATGACTTAATAAAAAAAATTATAATTTTTATAGCACTATGATTATAAAAGTTAGGCTTGAAAATAATGTTATTTACTTAAAAATATAATAGCAGTTCTTCTTTAACTCTTCAAATATCTCCTTTTTTGATACTTTTAGAATAATAGAAATTGATGTATTTGCTGTCAGTTAAAAACAGCTATTTTGCAGTTTTTTTAAAAAAATAAAAGGCCTTTGACATAAAATAGAAAGACTTACGAATACCATGGAATAATATGAAGAAAAAAAAAGAATCGTTAAAATCGATGAAAATCTCCTAAATGTTAACTCATGGAAAATTTTCTTTTGCTAAAAATGATAACAATATCACACAAAACAAAAAAAAAAATGTAAGGTAATGCAAATAAAATATTAAAATTTAAATAAAAGCTAATAAAAAATGATGACGTAATCAAAAATATTTTATATATATCTGAAAAATAATAGTTTGGTGAGCATAATTTATTACATCACTCGTCTTTGTAAAGAATATTGGATATTCAAATTATAACTAAAAAAATTACTTAAAAATATTCCTTGTGATAAGTCCAGCAATTTCATAATAGTTCCAATTCTGTTTAAAGTGTTCTTTTCCAACTAAGCCTAATTTTTCGGAACAAATCTTCGTGAGCTAGAATTCGATTCGTCGAATTTGTGGACATATTAAAAGTCGTCTGCTAATGAAAATGAATATCTCTAGAACTATAACTCATTTTAGTCACGAGAATGGCAAGGATATGTGCAGGAACAAGAATTTTTTTGACGTCATGCGGTTCGGTCCATTAAAGTAGCATCCTGCTTAGTTTGTTATAACTTATTTCGCAGCAGATTGTTGCAGTTCTATGAAACACGTGTGGATATGTTTAATTTATATACCGAAATCAGCCTGCGTTCAGCATTGACATTGAATGACTTGTTCGTTCTAGTGCGAGTAATACCGTTGTGAAGGTAAGTGTTAACACGCGTTGATGTTTGGATTCTTTTTTGTTGAACGAATTTTTTTAAATGGGGAGATCGGGTTTTTTTTTTTTTCCCCCCTTTAAATTTTTTTTCCAGGTATAAAAATTTTTTTACCCTTTTTTTTTCTGTGCATGAATTTAATTCTATTCTATTGTTTTTGAAAATAATTTTTTCTACCGATTATGATTTTTATTAGCACTTCTTTTTCCTAAAAACCCGCAAAATAAAATGAAAAATTTTTTTTCTTTTTCTCCAATTAATTTATTTTTTTTAAAATCAAATGGAAAAAAATGAACAAGTTTAGGCAGTTTAAAAATGCTTTTAAATTGTTATTATTGTAATATCTAATATTTTATCTTCAAACCAAAATGGTATAAATTATACATTTTATCCAGTATGCACTACAGTTGAACCTGGTTTTGTGCGGTAGATAGGAACCGCATAAAATAACAGCACAAAAAAATATTCGAAAATTTCATGATTTTTACATATAAAAAGAAAACCATCGAAATACTGGGAATTTTTTTTTGCGGCCCCCAAAAAAAAGGACCGCACAAAAAACGGGTTCTACTGTATATCTGCCCAAAAAAAGAAAATATTTAAAAAAAAATTCTATTAAAAGCGTTGAAAAGACTGACATACAATGTAGGTATTAAATCTATTTAAGGGTTACATGTTTCTTGTTTCGAGGTATTGAAATTTAGAAGTATCAATTATTTCTATATTAAAAATTAGATTCTTCTTATTCTTCTTATTATTAGAAGTTCTATAATAGATAGAAGCTTAAGAGAATAAGGTTCCTGTTTGATAATAAGATTCCCGTTCCTGTTTTTATCATTAATTTTAAAATAAGAATAAAAAAATTTAAATCACAAAATGAGAAGTTCATTAAAAATCTTAAGAAACATTTACTTACAAAAATTGTTTCGATAAAAATATGAGTGTATTTTTAAATGAATCCGTTATATTGAAATATAAATCAAATCATATTTATATGGAATGACATCGTGAGAAGGAAAAATAATCTTTGATCAGAGTTCCTTTAAAAAAAAAAAATTACATTTTATTATGTTATTTCATGTAAAGATGCCCTTTTTTTTTTTTTGTATTTTTTTTTGTCAAAAGCAAAATAATACACTATTGTAAATTCCTGAGACTTTAAAAAGCCATTATATCGAAAAATATCTACCGCATTTGATTTTTTCAGTGATTTCTAATCCCTCTTCTCCCTTTGCAAATCGAATATTCAAATCTGTTTAAATTGTGAATACATTTTGATAAATATTATGAATCAAATGAATAAATAAAATTACATCTTTTTCAAGGCATAATTCATTGTAAAAAATTGTTCTTTCATCTAAAACGGCGGTGCACAATTTTCATTACTCAGTGACCTATCTGCAGATTAACTTAAATAATTTCTAAATTATAGATTTTCTCTTAATCATTCGTGGTCTTGTGAATGCGATTCATACTACACTTTCAGCGACATGCTCAGATTACCTTCACTGTACCAGGTCATGTTTATATCCAAGACATCTCTCGTCAACTACGACTCTAATTGGTCCTATTGTACCAATTAGAATCTTTCCAGTTGAAAAGATAGATTCCTAAGCGCTAGAGTTAGATCAAGCCAACACAAATTAAGAAAACCAAGATGTTTTTAACCCTCAAAAAATAGATTTTTCAATTTTTATCTTAAACAAATAATATAAAAAATTTTTTTAAGTCAATTCTTACTTAGATCAACAAAAAAAATTTTTTTTTTTAGCACTTTTATTAAATATTACAATTAATATAAATAATATACATAGGACAGAATCAAATATTAAATGATAAAATTTTTTTAATTTTCATTAAAGTATCAATGTCATCCCAAAAAAATGTGCATTAAAATTTTATCCTGAATGCTTTAAAACGTGAGAAAAAATTTAAAAGTTTTGACCCAATCCTAAAAATGAAATCAATGGTTTTACTGTAATTTTTAAATAATTTGTTTCAGTCAATTAATTTTAATTTAAATTTTAAAAAATTCTATTTTTTCCCAAAGGTAGGTATAAAAAAAATTTAGCTCAAATAGGGGTTTTAAAATGTGAGAAAAAAACCTTTTTTAAGTTTTGACACAAGTCGCCAAAGGGTCCCAGTCCCCTGATGCCAACTGGTTTTTTTGTAATTAAATTACTGTATTGTTTCCCAAAAAATCATGATTTAAATTTTTTGCTCAATGGGCCTTTAAAAAGTATTTATTAACGATTGAAAATTTAAAAAATATATTTAAAAAAGGGTGTGGTATTAGTAGGAAATTGAAAAGTAGATTTAATACTGATTCCAAAAATGTATAACATGTATACTTTAACCTTAAAAACCCCCAAATTCGTTTTTAAAAGTAAAAATAGCTATTGTGGTTCAATAAATTTTCGTAGTGGGAAAAGTAGATCACAAAAATTCCCCCCCGAACCAGTTCTTGTTGTGATCAAAAACATAATTACAAACATATACATGATTTTAAAAAATATATTTAGAACTT
>BMAV01022175.1:0-27436 GCA_019973955.1 Trichonephila inaurata madagascariensis | reverse complement strand
CGCCAGCATTCATTTTTTTTCCCTTCTCCAGGAAAATCCCGATCTCATCTCCTCTCATCTGGATCCCATTATTTCACTTCCTGTTCATTTTTCATCTCTCTGCTCCCTTGTCTGCTCCCTTTGTTCTCTAATCTGTTCTGATCTCTTTCTCGCTGTTCGGGCTCTCCCTCTCTCATAAAAACCCTTTCAATCACCAGGGCTGGGTCCAAAACACGCCCCTCATCTCCAGGCCACAAAAGTCTGCCTTTGGTCTTATTAGTGTCCTATTCGTGCGGAACTCACAAAACACTCTGGCCCGTCTGGAATCTAAGGGCGCCAGATTTCTCGTCCACCATCTGGTCGCTTGTCCATCACACTGCCTTTGATTTTTAAATCCATTCTCTCACCGTCTGCTTAGGGACAAAGTGTTCTCCGTTAGACAGGATTTGACAACTGTCACCCGGTTTGCACTCCTATGTCCATTATGACTTTCGTCCGAGTGCGTCACGCCGAGACCAAACACAAACAATGGCCCCATGGCCACGTAAACTGGTCTCTTAGCCAACTGCTCTGAGCTATAAAATTTGGCCTTAATGGATGGGGTGGGTTCATATCCAGCGAAGTCATTACAATCCCCAATAGCTGTGTTGCTCCAAAGTATAACGAAAATAATTTGTCCCAACTAAAAAAGGTACAAGATATTTCAGTGACAAAAATAAAAGTTCAGAGAACAGAATTTGTAGTTAGCGTATGTACTAATCGGAAGAATATTGTGTTTTTAAGTAATTTATGTGTATATATATATATGTGTGTTGTTTTCCTGATTTTGCCAAAATAGTTTTGCTGTTTTACTATATATTGGTTGAGGGAAAGTTCTGTCGTATTTTAAATAGGCGGTGATTTTGTTGTAAAAAAAAAAAACATCTGGCTAGTGAGTCATTCGGATTTTTTTTTTTTAGATGCTGTATAATATAAAGAGTCATTTTTACCGTTCATCATTTACCCTTTTAATATTTAAAGTGAAAACGTGTCAGTAGATAAAGTGCATTTATGACACTGCATTTTTTTTATGAATTCAAAAGGAAGCAAATACATCGGTTGCATGTAAAAATTTATGTGCGGTATTTGGAAAAGATATTGTAAATGTTCGTACTTGTCAAAGATGGTTTAGCAAATTTCGTTCCGGGAACTGAGCCCAAGAAATTAATTGATCTGGGTGACCATCCAAGATTGATATAATGTGTTTTGCGATCCATGTGGAAAGTAATCCACATTTAACAAGTCAAGAAATTGCAGAAGAGTTTGGCATTCATCATACAACTGTTGGAGATCACATTAAATCTCTGGGTTAACGAATGATTACAATTAACGGAAAAGAGTTTGTCTGATCGTGTAAGAATGTGTTCATCACATCTGATTAGACACAATGTGGAGTCGTTTTGGACAAGCTGATTACTGGAGATGAAAATTGGATACTTTACGAGAATATTAAGAGAAAAAATCTTACTGCAAACCAGGAACATCATCTGCAAAAATTGCAAAACCAAGAATCCATCAACGAAAAGTACTGTTTTGTGGTGGGACAGGGAAAAGGGCCAGTGTACTACGAGTTTCTGAAACAGGGAAAACCATCAACGCGGATCTCTACTGCAATCAACTGGATAAAAATAAATGCAGCTGTCAATGAAAAAAGGCCAGCATTAGCCTCCAGAAAAGGAATAGTGTTCCACCACGGTAACGCTCGACCACATACTGCAATGGTGACACACAAAAACTGAATACTTAGGATGGGAAGTCCTGGTCATCCACCGTATTCACCTGACATTGCACCATTTTATTATTACCTGTTCAGATCTCTGAAAAATTATCTAACGAAAAAAAGTGTTTCTTTTGAAAGTGTTTCTAAGGCAGTTGCTGACTATTTTAACTCCAAGGACGAGAACTTCTACAAAATAGAAATTTATGTTACCTGAAAGATGGCAACAAGTTGTAACAAATAATGGGGCATATATAATTGATTAATATTAAAAAACATATTTTTATAAATGCATTCAAATGTTTTCTTTAAAATACGACAGAACTTTCCTCCAACCCGATAATTATGTAAATAAATTGTAAAATGTCTACTTTTATATACATTCGTACTAGCTATCATCAAAAAATGCAATTTCTTCTAATTATTTTTCCTCAGTGAGAATTAATACAAAAATAAGTAAAATTTTGGATTGAGGGCATTTTTATTACTTTATTTTTGTTGCGTGATTTGTAGTAGTTTTTCCCGCACACTTCAAATATTTCTTCTAGTTAAAATAAGAAGCAGTATTATAAAAGAGTTTTTAAGGTTTTATTATAGAAAAGATTGTTTTTTTAAATTAAGTGTAGGAATGGTACTTTTTTCAATGTGTGTTCAATGAGTTCTAAGAACTTTCAATTATACATCTGAATTAAAGTCCCCCTTCCTCAATCTTTAGCATAACAAAGCTGACTATTCAATGGAAAATATATAAAATATTTAACATTCAGTGAGCTCATGTGAATTTAATGGGTTCGTGTAAAGAATTGAGTTTTGACCTACTTGTTAGTTTATCAAACAGAAGAAGGTGCTAGTTTGACATCATTGGCTTCGCGCCGAGTTGTTTATGTTCCCGCAAAAATGGGATAACATTAAAAATATCGTCACCTTTGATATTTTTGTAGTTTTTAAATAATTGAAAGTTTCTTACTTTGTAAATTGTTTCATTAATTTTAATATATATTATGTAATTTTTATTAATAATATAATTTAAAAAAATACAATTATTATTATTTATAATCATAAAAAAATTCGTATTTTTTAATTTTAAAGTTTGTTTTTTGGCGTTAGGAAAAAGGATGAGGGTAAATTTTACTTTGCCTGCGCACACCGTCGAATATCACCAAATATCTCACCGTGATGTGTGGGGAATCGATAATAATCTCATTGTTACAATCCATATCTGTTGGGACGCATTCCACCCCTGCTCAACAGCCTTTGGCCTATATCGGTCCCGAGCCTCACAGTCCATTCGGACCTGGCTCATTCGATCATTCTCTATGTGCTTTTCCAGTTATTATAATTCCATGTCATGGGGATATTTCTTCCATAGTTTTTAATTGTTTTAAATTTGTTTTACCTAACAATATCTTGGCTCCTGTTCGAGTCTCAGTCTTGAGATTTGAACCAACTGTTCCGCTCGTCGAGAGCCATGCAGTCATCTACTTCATTTCCATTGTGTGGACATAGGGAGGGCTTATGCACTAAAATATTATTCTCCAATGTTAATTCTATGGGGAGCGGAAAAAATGTCAACCCCCCTAAGGAATTAAGCTAGGGACTTGATTTTTTGAGGTCTGCCATATTTTCGTATTAGGGCGAGCTTTACGTGATATTGGTCTCCCTCCGGTGCTCCCTCCCCTACAGGTATTCCCCAGTAATAACTCGACTCCTATGCCACCTTTGCCAACCTCAACGGCTGGATTCGATTGTTCTCCCTATGAGCATCCTAGATATTTTTCAGAACCATAGCCCCATTTCTTCACCCATATTTAACATTTTAAAATTATTTAATTTTTTTTTAAATCCCGCATAGCTCCGATCATTTTTGAGCTTTTATAATGAAACTCGGATCATGGATTCTCATCATTGATCTCTTCCATCTTTTATAATTCATGTGTAGATATAGTGGGCCTATGGGCGTTATCATTAAAATTTAAATCCTCGTGTTATTCCTATGGGGTTTGATATTTTGATGACGTCACGATATTACAGAGATAGAAGGATGAAACTTTGGGATCCCCTTCTATTCTGTATATCGCTGGGATGGACGTGACCATTTACATCACAGTTGTCTCCCCCAGGGGGAGTTAGTTTCGATCTCCTTTCCTGAGCTAGTACCACCACCACCTTCCTCACAACCAGGTGGAGTTTCGAGTTGCTGGGTGCCCTGCTTCAATTTTATTTAATTGCTTTAAATGTTTTAATTATTTTAAAATGATCATAACTTGAGAGATCTTCAGGCGGATGTGTTAATTTTCTCAGGAACGCTTCTTCCCGCCTAGACATTCAATGTGAGATGTCAGGTGTCACATTCGGTTCACCTCATCTTCAGATACATTCTGCCGAATCCCCCTCCCCCATGTTATTGTTCCTATTGTTCCTGTGCGGGGGTGTTTAAATTTGGTGCTAATTTGATATCGGGTGTAGTAGCGCAAAGCTGTTTATATTCGGCAAGATGGGCGATAATATTACAATATGGTTACCTTAATATTTTTATCGTCTGTCGATTTGTTTGCTATATGGATAACGTATATTAGAAATAACTTTTATTCGTTTTTTCTCGCTTTAACCCTTTAATTTCTGACGATTTCTTTAAAAATTTAAGCATTTTCAGGTTAATATTTCTCTTTGCGTATTTTGTTTAATTCTGGGCTATTTTCGAATATGGATATTTCTAAAATGAGTGAGTACTAGATGTGAGAGAGAAAAGAGAGATACACTAATTTCAAAATCCATGACGCAAGTGAGTCTTTCGAATTATCCGCGAGGGAAATAAATAGATAGATCCACGCCGAATGTCAGTCTCGTTTCAACTAGCGATAACTGATGAAGTGGCTGTTGAGCGAGCGATTGCTTGTGGATAATCTTTATATAAGTGTATTTTAGACACCGATAATTGTGTCTGAGCGTTGTTGAAGGTGTGAAGACGCTCCGAGATTTATTCTAAGAATATTGCTGCTGAATCCTGTACTTCAAGGATTGATTTTCGACAATAAATTTCATCCCTCTTGCAGAACTGTCTTTGTTTTTGCGACAGATTTGCATAAAATTCGAAACACGGATCTACGTAACAATAATACCATACAAATCATACTATATGAATTGTATATAAATACTATTAAATTTGTTATTAAAAAGATTATTATATACTCATAACATTATTAGAAGTGCATGTAACTTTTATTATATTACATAGCTAGTAATTATTTATTCATTGATTTTGGTAATTTCTATCTTTCTATATTCTTTTGAAATATACGAGTATGTGTTTCAAAACTGCTCTTAAACCGTTCAGGACGATGATCACATATAATGTGCGATCGCGCTGCTTCTTCCTCTCTCTTATATATTACTTACAAGGTACTAGATGGCGGTTAAGTCCGTTTTAATTCTTTTCTCGAATAATATTTAACAAAACTTTGAATTTCAAAGGAGTGCTTTGCCCGATTTTTTAAAAATTAGTTCTAGAATATTTAGAAATGCAAACAACTGCGCATATGTTTAAATTTTTCTGAGAGAATCAGGCATTAAAGGGTTTAGGATTTATCAGCTGCGGATTTCTCTTATATTTTGAATAAGCTGGGAAAAGATGGAAAGCATATTAGTTTCTTGGGCAACAGACATTCTATAATAATAGTTTCATTATTTTTTTTATTTGTGGTTCATATTTACATCAAAAATTTATTACTCAGAAGACATTTAAAAAGCAGATCTTCATAAAACAAACGCGATGACTTATTTTTAATGGAGTCAGAACAAACTATTCTTTTTCGTTGCTATCGCCTTTAGAGTTGCTTAGCCATAAGGACAGAAAATTTAGCACTAAAATGATACAAGAAAGCAAAAAGAATTATTAGGGTTAATTAAATATAAAAAAACGATTTACATTAGCTGTTACTTAGAAGATGTGTATCCTTTAGAACAGCATCCAGTTTATGTGAGTAAATTTATCGTTTGATATATGTGAGATATAGTATTTGTAAGTTTTTCGTCTTTTTTATTTTAATCATGATGGAGAAAAGAATAAGCATAGTACTTTTTTAAAAAATGGAAATACTTTACTTAAAATTTGCAACGGTTTTTTTTAATTATTGGGAAAATATTTGTACTGTATATTCAGTTATTATTAAATGCAGTAAAATATAAATTTTAGCGTATTTGATTGTATTTAAGATTTTAAAAGAATTATTAAATTATTCTTAGCTGGAAAATTCGTCCGGTCCCTTGTGTGCGTATACTCTCGGAGCACGTGGGCCTGGTAAAACGCTTCTTTCTCCTTTCGCCAGTCATGAAGGGGTTAAAATTAACTTTCTGATGATTTGAAACCGATAGGCCGCCATTCTTGATTCCAATCCAGCGACAAGAAGCGCTGCTTGGCGTGACTCCTTAATCGAGAAATCATCGTGTTTGGTGCCTTGCCCATGATATCAAACTAAATCGCAGAAAACCAACGATTATGTTAAATTGCTGTATTTTTATAGTAACAATTAAGAAATCATAAAATTAAACCACAGTATTTCTTATTTTTTTTTAGTTTTGAAGACGTTATATTGAAGTTTGAAGACCCCTATCGTTGTACAAACGGTAAGTTTATTAGACAATATTTTTAGTTACTTTTAGGTTAGATTTGAAATTTTTTAAAATCTAATTATTAAATATAGTTTTTATTTCATTTAAAAAGTTGCCTGATAAGTTTATACAATGTTCATGTAGAGAACAAATGTACTTGTGTTGTTCATATAATTGTTGAAATTAACCGAATAATTGAAATGACCAAGGGCAGTTTTCTTCTTTTTTTGCTTACATTATAATTTGTAAATTCTTTTTAACAAAAGTAATCATTAAGAAGCATATATTCTAATATTTTCCGCTCGTCACTGCAGACCACGAAAATGCATTAAAAAGTTAAATTTCAGAAAGTGCAGTTAAGTACACATTGCTTAATCTCTATATTATCTAATTTTAAAATGTCTCCTCTCCATGTTCCATGCTCATTCGTTGCATCCGCCCTTTCCAAACCGTCCATGTCTACAAATGATAAAAATTGAACTTCATACAAATCTATGCAAAATCAATAGGTGCAACTTTTTAAATTAGAAAAAAATATATATATGTGAATGAGAGAAATATGTATATCAGGCTGTAATTAAGTATGTAACTTTGTTTATTTACAACAATTGTTAGCAGATTTGTTCAGAATAGGCAGTGGGTCTCGCAATATCTTAGAGAAACCACATGCCCGATTTGTTAAGGTGGAGGGTGGTTGGATGAATGGAAATGGGGTCGTCACAGGCTCATGCTGCTAGGGGGTCTTAATGTGTCTCGTAGTGTGTCCACCGTATCTGGATTCAATATCAAACCGAGGCCTCAGTGTCCAGAAGACATGTTCCAGGCCGACCACGAGCTATAACAACTTCAGGAGATCGTTTTATCGCTCTTTCGAAACGAAGGAAAAGAAGGATTTCTGTGCTGCAACTCGTTACAGACCATTCTGTTGCATTAGTGAGAAGAATATCAGCTTTTACGGTGCGAAAGCATCTGCAGAATTCAGATCTCTATGCAAGGCGACCAGTTGTGTGTGTACCGGTCAACAGACGACAGAGAAGGCCCGCTTATCTTGGGCGAGAGTAGGTTTCCTATGATCAGACAGTAGAGATGGCTTTGTATTCTTTACAGACGAGTCCAGATTCACACTAGAGAATGATTCAAGACGTCTGCTCTTATGGAGGGAACGAAGCACTGTATATCATCAATCCAACACTGTTGAAAGACAGTTACCGAGGTGGTGGAATAATGTGTGGTTTGGGCAGGGATCTCATTTGGTGGTCACATTGACCTGCATGTGTTCCAGGGAGGAACTCTTGACTGGTGTGAGATATCGGGATGAGATCTTTGATCCATATGTCTGCCCATATGCCGTTGAAATTGGCAAAGACTTCATTCTGATGGATGATTATGCACGCTCTCACCGAGCTGCAGTTGATGAGGAATATCTTGAGAATCTTGGTTTGGAGCAAATAGAATGGCCAGCTCGATCTCCAGAGCAAAATCTGATAGAGCATCTTTGGGACTATCTTGGTAGACAGGTTGCTGCTTTAAGTCTTCCTCCAACGCCTTTAGGAGAGCTGAAACAAAGCTTATTCCGTGAATGGCCTTCACTTCCCATTTCAGTAACCGACAACTTAAAAGACAGCATGGAAATTCGATTCCGCCAATGCATTCAAGCTAGGGGTGGGAATATCCGTTATTAAAACCCATATTTTTGATATGTTTCTATGACATTTTACCCCATAAAACTGGGATTACTATTTTTTCCAAGAGTGCACTTTTCCAGCGAGCTTGCCTTTTTGTTGTAAATCATTTTGAATTAATTTTATGTAAACTTCTATCTTGCAGTTAATTCTGTACTTGCGGTTGTCACTGTATATATGTGTATGTACTGTCAGATTTTATCAATTGTAGCAAAATATAAATTTTAGCGTATTTGATTGCATTTAAGATTTTACATGAATTTTTAAATGAAATTAGGCTGTAATTAGGCAAATGATCGGAAAATTCACCCGATCCCTGTGTGCGTGTACTTTTGGAACACGAGGGGGGCATGGAGAAACGCTTCTTTCTCTTTTCGCCGGTCATGAAGGAGTTTAAATTGTCTTCCTAATGATTTGAAACCGCTAGGCCGCCATCCTGGGTTCCATTCCAGCGACAGCAAGCGCTCCTTGGCGTGATTCCTTTGTCGTGCCCATCATCGCTTGGTGCCTTGCCCTATGATATAAACTAGTTCCAGATGAATACCTTAATGATTATGATAAGTTACTGTATTTTAGCTGTAAAATTTAAGAAATTGTAAAATTAATCCGCATGACTTCTTATTTTACTTTTAGGTTAAAAAGACCCGAGAAACTAAAATGGAAGGAAGAAAAGCAGACAAGAGATGAAACTTATTTTGATAATCTGGAACGGATCTTCGGATCGACAGACTATCACAACTTTTATAATAGAAAAGAATGAAGCTGCGAGGGATTCCCACGATGCGTTTGACATTCATGAGAGGCCTGTGCCCGACCAGAGGGGGAAAAAGTTTCTAAAAGGAGAGAATTTTCGAGTGATTCTTTTTCCGGTAGTGCGAAGGAAGTAAAACGAGTATTACAGAAAACACGAAGACCGTCTAAGACCACCGAGACCATTACAAGGGCCGAAAGTCACGAAGAATCACAATCGCAGACCGGGACAGGGCGGTTTCCGCCCTGCAGAATTTTCAAACCTTTTCAACGATTTTATTTAGGACAAGAACAGCCTGCACCAAATCCTGCCCTTTTACGTGTCCCTACAGAAAGATCTAACATACCGATTTTAGTTTCTGGAAAAGAAAAGTCTCCATCAAAATCTGAGCTTGTCACGGAAAGAAAACGCACATTATCTAAATATGTATCGGGACAAAAAAAATCTTATGATGGACCGTCCATGAAAAGACCCAGAGTGACCGAAAAAATTTTTGAGTCAGGCAAATCTCCATCAAAGCGTGAATTGTCTCCTGTCGTTAGAGGAAGATCGAAAATACCTCGTTTAGTTTCTGGACAAGAACAGCCTGCATCGAAGCCTGAGCACTCAAAGCCGATTGTGAAAAGGAAAGGAAATAGTATGACCGTTTCAGGAAAGAATAATAGACGTTCACGTTCACCCATGAAACGTACCATTAGTCACACACATGACAAGCAATCAAAGGACGCAATTTCCAATGGGAACATTTCTGAACCAGCCTGTGGTCTCAGACGGTCCTCTCGATTTCGAGTGCCCCTCTGATTTTGGCGAACGAGAGACTTGTGCTTAAAGACACTACCTTCCGGCGAAGTTAAATGTAGCATAGATAAAGGACCGAGGCAGACAAAACCGGATTGATCCAAATGGGGAAAGGCAGCCAGAGAATTCAATGGAAGAAAAGAAAGTGCAAACTGTTAAAAACACCCCATTTGTGGATGCAAATACGGGTGAAACAGTACATGCACTTTACATCAACCATTTGAATTTCCAATGGCCAGTGACGCCAAAACGAACGTGATAGGCTCATATGTTAGCGAAATCCTTTTAGGTCAGAGTCAACTTTCTTTGGCTTTCTTGATATTTCTCCTTTTTCGTGCCAAGGAAACGCAGTACTTCCCTCACCACAATATTCATTTTGTTCCCACGCAGGGGCACCTTGAAGTAGTTATCCAAAATACTACTTTCACTTTACGCAGAAGGACAGTTGATTGTTCCGATGGGTGTCCCTATTCGTTAAAAATTGTTCGAGATCGAGAGCATTGCTCTCATATACGGCTTTCAAACACCCTTTTTCAGCATCAGTTCGCAGAATAACTCAACTGCGAACTTGAACACTTTTTGAGTTGGAAAATATTCACTTTTTTTTAAAATATTCTTATTCGTAATTTTGCTCCAATTCAGTAGAAACCAGTTTTGTGCAGTACTTTTTATGCAATTTTATTTCTGTACAATTTGTTTTGTATGATTTTATTTTGGGCGAATTATTCCCTGGGCAATTTTATTTTTGTGAGTGTCTTTTCTGTGCGGTCTTTTTTATGCGATTTATGAATTGCAAGGCTGCACCATCAATAAAGCTTTTGATCAAAATACATAGCAATATCACGTGTATATGTACATAAATAGAAAATACAGTGGTGCCACAGACTAAATCATATACAATACCCATGAAATTTTTGGAATACTTTGTGTGGTTTCTGTAAATGCAGTTTATATCTACCGTACAAAAACAGGTTTTAATTACATCAATCTTTAAAAGTGTTGGTGTAGCTTTCCTTGCTTCAAGGGGATTTAAAACAACAAGTCCATTTGCTCTTGTAACAGAAGAATGTTACAAACTAGGTCTTGGATTTCCAAACAAATGTCTCAGGCAAATGCCGCAGCACCTAAAAAATATTTTTTCAGCCACCAATATAGTAAAAGGGATTAGTGACGCTGTCAGAGTGAATGCTCATCCAAACAGCCATCCGGGACTTATGATGGGCTACAGTTGTCTTGATGGAAAATACCATTCATGCGAATAACCCCTCAGGGGCTCACCATCCTTAGGTGAGTACGGGTTTCACGCTCCCGAGGTGCCGTAGTGATCTTGTCCTTTCCCCAAGGGGTTTACTGTGTTTGGTAAACACGGGCTTCACGAACCCGGGGTACCCTAGTGATCCTTCTTATTTTCGACCCTCTTCTTGTCATACTATTTCCCCGTTTTTCTTGTCCCGTCCAGCATCCTCACACAAATCTATGCTACAAAATGAACGTTGTTCCAAATTCTAGTTTTTTTCTATTGAAAACTTCCTATTTATTATTAACATATTTTTTTTACATTTGTATTGAGTTAATTTAGTTTCTTTTTCGTATATTTCTTTTTAAATACTTTGAATTTGTTGCTTTATTGGTTGACTAAAACGTTGGTTTTCCGACCCGCATGTTTGCCGTGTGCTGCTTCCCGTAAGTGAGTGAAAAAATGGTGTTCTGGGGATCCTTTTGCGTTCCCTATGCTCACGCTTCTCCAGTATGGAGGAGATTGCGGTCTAGATACCTCTGCGTTCCCTTTGGCCCATCGCTTCACTGTAGACGATGGCAGGAAAGTGCATTCACCCCGCTTTCCTGCAGCACATCTGTTTCTTGCCTAAGCCGTGCGCTTTTTAGTAAATCTTTTGACTAGATCGTCTGACTCTGGCTATTGCCTTTCGGTCTACACAAGTGACGGCAGCAGCAAGTTACTACCTCCTTCCTGAATAGTCCTCGTCTTATCACTAATGTTGGCCACTCTCACTGGGATGAGATTGACTTTGAGAGGTCTACACCGACGAAGCTATCGGTACCCTCCTTTTGAGTTATTATCTGGGTCCGGATAATCAATTAGGCCGAACGGAATCTTCATTTTTGCTACTAAACCGGTATTATACATTCAGTACTTGGCGATAATAATGAGATGTTGGTTTTGCAATAATCTTCTGGGTCATCAGTCATCATGCTGATGGTCAAGAGTCGTCATGCTCTTTGAACATCTATTCTTAAGACAATACAGCCCCAATGTTTTCGTGACTTGCAATTCGTATCCAGAATAAATTGCTTCCCCACTTCAGGATATTCCAGGATTGAGCATGCTAGTGCGTCCTTGCTTGTTAAAGGCGTTGTTACAATCAACCGTCCAGTGGAATTTCTCTTTGCCTCGGTCAGCTTATGGAGTGGTCTGGCGACGTTGAGAAATGTTTCATGAATTTCCGTAATACGTGCATTAGCCCAAGAAGCTGGTGAACATCCGTACGGCAATTCCAGTCTTTCACAGCCGACATCTTATCCGGTCCGTTCGTACACCTTCTGCCGAAATGATGTGTCCGAGATAGGGTGATTTCACGCCGGAATAGGTGGCAATTGGATGGACTTAATTTCAGACAGTTCTTTTCAGCTTTTGTAGCACACGTCTGATATTTTCCAGATGTTCTTCGAAGGAGCGATCCCACGATAATGTCATCAAGATAAACCAGGCAGGCTCGCAATGAAAGTCCTCCGAGGACTGTTTTCCATAAGCCGCTCGAATGTTGCAGGTGCATTACACAAGCCGAAAGGCATAACCTAAATTGTCACAGTCCTGTCCCGTGGTGAAGGCAGCTTTATCTTTAGGGTGAGTTCTACATGCCAATAATCGCCTTTTGAGATCTAGGGTAGAAAACCAGGTATTGCCGGAGAGTGTGTCTACTTGGCAGAGAATAGCTGTCCTTCTTGGTAACGTCATTCAACCGGACGCAGACACAGAATCTGGTGTAGCCATCTTGATCCTGACCAAGACGATGGGAGATGCCCAAGGACTTGGCGATGGCTTAATGACATTATTCATGTCCTTAATGAGTTTCTGACTTCTTCCTGTTTAGCAAACGGAGGTCGTCGGAAATGCTGCTTAATAGAGGATGCCCTCCCGTATCAATTGGTGTTGCGTTCGTCTAGTTCTTCCAAAAAGTCCTCAGATGTTCTTGAAAATAGGCTTATGTATTCTGTAATCAGCTTCTTGCAGCACATCTGTTTTCTTGTCTGTCGCTTTTAGCAAGTCTTTGACTAGATCGTCTGGATAGAATGATCTGCATTGCCTTTTCGGTTCAATAATAAAGTGACGGTTAACAAGCTGCTACTACCTCCTTCCTGAATAGTCCTCGTCTTATCACTAATGTTGGCCACTTCACCGGGGATGACTGACTTTTGAGAGGTCTACAACTGACGAAGCTATCGGTACCCTCCTTTTGAGTTATCTGGGTCCGGATAATCAATTAGGCCGAATCGGAATCTTCTATTTTTTGCTACTAAACCGGGTATTATACATTCATTACTTGGCGATAATGAGATGTTGGTTTTTGCAATAATCTTCTGGGTCATCTGTGGTCATCATGCTGATGGTCAAGAGTCGTCATGCTCTTTAGAACATCTATTTCTCCTTGAGACAATACAGCCCCACGTTTCCGTAGACTTGCATCTGTATCCAGAATAAATTGTTTCCCAATTTCAGGATATTCCAGGATTGAGCAGATGTTAGTGCGTCCTTGCTTGTTAAAGGCGTTGTTACAATCAACCGTCCAGATGAATTTCTTTTGCCTCGGTCAGCTTGTTGAGTGGTCTGGCGATCGTTGAGAAATGTTTCTTCCGGTAATACGTGCATTAGCCCAAGAAGCTGGTGAACATCCGTACGGCAGTTCCAGTCTTTCGCAGCAGAGATCTTATCCGTCCGTTCGTACACCTTCTGCCGAAATGATGTGTCCGAGATAGGTGATTTCAATGCCGGAATAGGTGGCAATTGATGGACCTTTATTTCAGACATTAGCTTCTTTCAGCTTTGTAGCACACGTCTGATATTTTCCAGATGTTCTTCGAAGGAGCGATCCCACGATAATGTCATCAAGATAACCAGGCAGGCCTGCAATGAAAGTCCTCCGAGGACTGTTTCCATAAGCCGCTCGAATGTTGCAGGTGCATTACACAAAGCCGAAAGGCATAACCTAAATTGTCAAGCCAGTCCTTGTCCCGTGGTGAAGGCAGTTTCTTATCTTTAGGGTGGAGTTCTACATGCCAATAATCGCTCTTGAGATCTAGGGTAGAAAACCGTATTGCCGGAGAGTGTGTCTATTCTGGCAGAGAATAGCTGTCCTTCTTGGTAACGTCATTCAACCGACGGTAGTCGACACAGAATCTGGTAGCCATCTTTTGGATCCTGACCAAGACGATGGGAGATGCCCAAGGACTTGGCGATGGCTTAATGACATCATTATCTTCATGTCCTAATGAGTTTCGACTTCTTCCCTGTTTAGCAAACGGAGGTCGTCGGAATGCTGCTAATAGGAGGATGCCCTCCGTGTCAATTCGGTGTTGCGTTTCCGTCTAGTTCTTCCAAAGTCCTCGTGATGTTCTTGAAAATAGTATGTATTCTGTAATCAACTTTCTTGCAGCACATCTGTTTCTTGTCTGTCAATGCTTTTAGTAAGTCTTTGACTAGATCGTCTGATAGAATGATCTGGGTATTGCCTTTCGGTCTACACAAGTGACGGGAGCAACAAGCTGCTACACTTCCTTCCTGAATAGTCCTCGTCTTATCACTAATGTTGGCCACACTCTCACTGCCGAGATGACTGACTTTGAGAGGCCTACAACTGACGAAGCTATCGGTACCCTCCTTTTGAGTTATCTGGGTCCGGATAATCACTGAAGGCCGAATCGGAATCTTCTTTCTATTTTTTGCTACTAACCGGGTATTATACATTCATTACTTGGCGATACGAGATGTTGGTTTTGCAATAATCTTCTGGGTCATCGGTCAATATGCTGATGGTCAAGAGTCATGTTTGAACATCTATCTTCTTGAGACAATACAGCCCCAATGCTTCCGTGACTGGTGGTGATCGTATCCAGAATAAATTGTTTCCTTACTTCAGGATATTAAGCTCCAGGATTGAGCAGATGTTAGTGCGTCCTTGCTTCTGTTAAAGTGCTGTTGCCAATCAACCGTCCAGATGAATTTCTTTTGCCTCGGTCAGCTTATATGGAGTGGTCTGGCGATCGTTGAGAAATGTTTCATGAATTTCCGGTGTAATACGTGCATTAGCCCAAGAAGCTGGTGAACATCCGTACGGCAGTTCCAGTCTTTCGCAGCAGAGATCTTATCCGGGTCCGTTCGTACACCTTCGCCGAAATGATGTGTCTGAGATAGGTGATTTCACGCCGGAATAGGTGGCAATTGGATGGACTTTATTTCAGATTAGCTTCTTCAGCTTTCAGCACACGCCCGATATTTTCCAGATGTTCTTCGAAGCGAGCGATCCCACGATAATGTCATCAAGATAAACCAGGCAGGCCTTCGTACGAAAGTCCTCCGAGGACTGTTTCCATAAGCCGCTCGAATGCTGCGGTGTAATATTACTGCCGAAAGGCATAACCTTAAATTGTCAGCCAGTCCTTGTCCCGTGGTGAAGGCAGTTTTCTTATCTTTAGGGTGGAGTTCTACATGCCAATAATCGCTCTTGAGATCTAGGGTAGAAAACCAGGTATTGCCGGAGAGTGTGTCTATTCTGGCAGAGAATAGCTGTCCTTCTTGGTAACGTCATTCAACCGACGGTAGTCGGCCACAGAATCTGGTAGCCATCTTTTGATCCTGACCAAGACGATGGGAGATGCCCGGCGACTTGGCGATGGCCACGACATCATTATCTTTCATGCGTCCTTACGAGTTTCTGACTTCTTCCTGCTTTAGCAAAACGGAGGTCGTCGGAAATGCTGCTTATCAGGAGGATGCCCTCCCGTATCAATTCGGTGTTGCGTCGTTCAGTTCTTCCAAAGTCCTCAGATGTTCTGAAAATAGGCTTATGTATTCTGTAATCAACTTTTCTTGCAGCACACCGGCTTTGTCTGTCAATGCTTTTAGTAAAAGTCTTGACTAGATCGTCTGATAGAATGATCTTGGTATTGCCTTTCGGTCTACACAAGTACCTAGAGCACAAGCTGCTACTACCTCCTTCCTGAATAATCCTCGTCTTATCACTCACGTTGGCCACTCACTGAGATGACCGACTTGAGAGGTCTACAACTGACGAAGTTGGTCGGTACCTCCTTGAGTTATCTGGGTCCGGATAATCAATTAGGCCGAATCGAATCTTTCATTTTTTGCTACTAAACTGGGTATTATACATTCATTACTTGGCGATAATGAGATGTTGGTTTTTGCAATAATCTTCTGCTAAGTCATCGGTCATCATGCTGATGGTCAAGAGTCGCCATGCTCTTTTGAACATCTATCTTCTTGAGACAATACAGCCCCAATGCTCTCGTGTGATCTTGCATCTGTATCCGTAAATAAATTGCTTTCCCACTTCAGGATATTCCAGGATTGAGCAGATGTTAGTGCGTCCTGCTTGTTAAAGGCGTTGTTACAAATCAACCGTCCAGATGAATTTCTTTTGCCTCGGTCAGCTTTATATGGAGTGGTTCGGGCGATCGTTGAGAAATGTTTCATGAATTTCCGGTAATACGTGCATAGCCCAAGAAGCTGGTGAACATCCGGTACGGCAGTTCCAAGCAGTCTTTCGCAGCAGAGATCTTATTCAAGTCCGTTCGTACACCTTCTGCCGAAATGATGTGTCCGAGATAGGTGATTTCACGCCGGAATAGGTGGCAATTGGATGGACCTTATTTCAGATTAGCTTCTTTCAGCTTTTGTAGCACACGTCTGATATTTTCCAGATGTTCTTCGAAGGAGCTAGATCCCAATGTCATCAAGATAAACCAGGCAGGCCTCGTACGAAAGTCCTCCGAGGACTGTTTCCATAAGACGCTCGAATGTTGCAGGTGCATTACACAAGCCGAAAGGCATAACCTTAAATTGTCACAGTCCCGTGGTGAAGGCAGTATTCTGTAATCAGCTTTCTTTGCAAGCACACCTGTTTCTTTGTCTGTCAATGCTTTTTAGTAAGTCTTTACCAGATCGTCTGATAGAATGATCTTGGGTATTGCCTTTTCGGTCTGGCTATTACACAAGTGACGGGAGCACAAGCTGCTACTACCTCCTTCCCGAATAGTCCTCGTCTTATCACTAATGTTGGCCACTCTCACTGGGATGACTGACTTTGAGAGGTCTACAACTGACGAAGCTATCGGTACCCCTCCTTTTGAGTTATCTGGGTCCGGATAATCAATTAGGCCGAATCGGAATTTCTATTTTTTGCTACTAAACCGGGTATTATACATTCAGTACTTGGCGATAATGAGATGTTGGTTTTTGCAATAATCTTCGGGTCATCGGTCATCATGCGCTGATGGTCAAGAGTCGTCATGCTCTTGAACATCTATCTCTGGAGACAATACAGCCCCCAATGCTCTCGTGACTTGCATCTATCCAGAATAAATTGTTTCCAATTTCAGGATATTCCAGATTGGTGCTAAGATAGTGCGTCCTTAAGCTTGTTAAAGGCGTTGTTACAATCAACCGTCCAGATGAATTTCTTTGCCTCGGTCAGCTTATGAAAGTGGTCTGGCGATCGCCAGAAATGTTTCTGAATTTCCGGTAATACGTGCATATTCAAGAAGCTGGTGAACATCCGTACGGCAGTTCCAGTCTTTTCGCAGCAGAGATCTTATCCGTCCGTTCGTACACCTTCTGCCGAAATGATGTGTCCGAGATAGGGTGATTTCACGCCGGAATAGGTGGCAATTGATGACCTTATTTCAGATTAGCTTCTTTCAGCTTTTGTAGCACACGTCTGATATTTTCCCCAGATGTTCTTCGAAGGAGCGATCCCACGATAATGTCATCAAGATAAATCCAGGCAGGCCTCGTACGAAAGTCCTCCGAGGACTGTTTCCATAAGACGCTGAATGTTGCAGGGCATTCACAAGCCGAAAGGCATAACCTTAAATTGTCACAGTCTTGTCCCGTGGTGAAGGCCAGTTTTCTTATCTTTAGGGTGGAGTTCTCATGCCAATACCGCTTTTGAGATCTAGGTAGAAACCAGGTATTGCCGGCAAGTGTGTCTATTCTGGCAACGTTCATTCAACCGACGGTAGTCGACACAGAATTTTGGTGAGCCATCTTTGATCCTGACCAAGACAATGTGAGATGACCAAGGACTTGGCTGATGGCTCAATGACATCATTATCTTTCATGTCCTGAATAAGTTTCTGACTTCTTCGTTTAGCAAACGGTGATCGTCGGGGTGCTGCTATAGGAGTGATGCCCTCCCCATAAATCGGTATTTGCGTTAGTTCAGTTCTTCCAAAGTCCTCGAGATGTTCTTGAAAATAGGCTTTGGAATTCTGTAATCAGCTGCCCTGCAGCATATCTCTTTCTGTCTAAGTCTTGAGGGGAAAATACTATTACTTATGCGGTTTAACCCTCAGGGGCTCACCATCCTTAGGTGAGCCGGTTTCACGCTGAGGTGCCTTTAGTGATCTTGTCCTTCCCCAAGGGTTTACTGTGTTTGTAAACAGGGGCTTCACGAACCCGGTACCCTAGTGATCCTTCTCATTTCGACCCTTTCTTGGTCATACTATTTCACCGTTTTTCTTGTCCCGTCCAGACCACAAATCTATGCTACAAAATGAACGTTGTCTAAATTTAGTTTTTCTATTGGAAAACTTCCTATTTATTAACATATTTTTTTTACATTTGTATTCAGTTAATTTAGTTTCTTTTTCGTATATTTCTTTGAATTTGTTGCTTTATTGGTTTTCGACTAAAAACGTTGGTTTTCCGACCCGCATGTTTGCCGTGTGCTGTTTCCCGTAAGGAGGAAAATGGTGTTCTGGGGATCCCTTGCGTTCCCTATGCTCACGCTTCTCCAGTATGCAGGAGATTGGTGGTCTAGGGATACCTCTGCGTTCCCTTTGGCCCACGCTTCACTGTAGACGGGTGGCAGGAGTGAGCCCACTCCTGTTCCGCTTTCCTGCAGCACATCTGTTTCTTGTCTAAGTCAGTGCTTTTTAGTAAATCTTTGAATAGATCGTCTGAGAATGGTCTTGGCTATTGCCTTTTCGGTCTACACAAGTGACCGGAGCACAAGCTGCTGCTGCTGCTACTACCTCTCCTTCCTGAATAGTCCTCGTCTTATCACTAATGTTAGCCATTCTCATTGGGATGACTGACTTCGAGAGGTCTACAACTGACAAAGCTATCGGTACCCCTCCTTTTGAGTTATCTGGGTCCGGATAATCAATTAGGCCAAATCGGAATTTTCTATTTTTTGCTACTAAACCGGGTATTATACATTCAGTACTTGGCGATAATGAGATGTTGGTTTTTGCAATAATCTTCTGGGTCATCAGTCATCATGCTGATGGTCAAGAGTCGTCATGCTCTTGCCCATCTATCTCTTGAGACAATACAGCCCCAATGCTCTCGTGACTTGCATCTGTATCCAGAATAAATTGTTTCCCAATTTCAGGATTAGAGCAGATGCTAGTGCGTCCTTAAGCTTGTTAAAGGCGTTGTTACAATCAACCGTCCCGATGAATTTCTCTTTTGCCTCGGTCAGCTTATGGAGTGGTCTGGCGATCGTTGAGAAATTTTTCAAGAATTTCCGGTAATACGTGCATAAGCCCAAGAAGCTGGTGAACATCCGTACATCAGTTCCAGTCTTTCACAGCCGAGATCTTATCCGGGTCCGTTCGTACACCTTCTGCCGAAATAATGTGTCCGAGTTAGGTGAGTTCACGCCGGAATAGGTGGCACTTGGATGGACTTAATTTCAGATTAGCTTCTTTCAGCTTTTGTAGCACACGTCTGATATTTTTCAGATGTTCTTCGAAGGAGCGCCCCACGATGATAATGTCATCAAGATAAACCAGGCAGGCCTCGTACGAAAGTCCTCCGAGGACTGTTTCCATAAGACGCTCGAATGTTGCAGGTGCATTACACAAGCCGAAAGGCATAACCTTAAATTGTCACAGTCCTTGTCCCGTGGTGAAGGCCGTTTTCTCTTATCTTTAGGGTGGAGTTCTACATGCCAATACCCGCTTTTGAGATCTAGGGTAGAAAACCAGGTATTGCCGGCAAGTGTGTCTATTCTTGGCAACGTCATTCAACCGACGGTAGTCGACACAGAATCTGGTAGAGCCATCTTTGATCCTGACCAAGACAATGCGAGATGACCAAGGACTTGGCGATGGCTCAATGACATCATTATCTTTCATGTCCTTAATAAGTTTCTGGACTTCCTGTTTAGCAAACGGTGATCGTCGGGGGTGCTGCTTAATAGGAGGATGCCCTCCCTTATCAATTCGGTGTTGCGTTAGTCTAGTTCTTCCAAAGTCCTCAGATGTTCTTGAAAATAGGCTTTGGAATTCTGTAATCAGCTGCCCTGCAGCAAATCTCTGTTTCTTGTCTAAGTCTTGATGGAAAATACTATTCCCATGCGGATAACCCCCTCAGGGGGCTCACCATCCTTAGGTGAGTACGGGTTTCACGCTCCCGAGGTGCCGTAGTGATCTTGTCCTTTCCCCAAGGGGTTTACTGTGTTTGGTAAACACGGGCTTCACGAACCCGGGGTACCCTAGTGATCCTTCTCAATTTTCGACCCTCTTTCTTGTCATACTATTTCACCCGTTTTTCTTGTCCCGTCCAGACCACAAATCTATGCTACAAAATGAACGTTGTTCAAATTTAGTTTTTTCTATTGAAAAAACTTCCTATTTATTAACATATTTTTTTTACATTTGTATTCAGTTAATTTAGTTTCTTTTTCGTATATTTCTTTGAATTTGTTGCTTTATTGGTTTTCGACTAAAAACGTTGGTTTTCCGACCCGCATGTTTGCCGTGTGCTGTTTCCCGTAAGGAGGAAAATGGTGTTCTGGGGATCCCTTGCGTTCCCTATGCTCACGCTTCTCCAGTATGCAGGAGATTGGTGGTCTAGGGATACCTCTGCGTTCCCTTTGGCCCACGCTTCACTGTAGACGGGTGGCAGGAGTGAGCCCACTCCTGTTCCGCTTTCCTGCAGCACATCTGTTTTTCCAAGCAGGCTTTTAGTAAATTTTGAATAGATCGTCTGAGAATGGTCTTGGCATTGCCTTTTCGGTCTTACAAGTGACAGGAGCACAAGCTGCTGCTTGCTCACACACTCCTTCCCTGAATAGTCCTCGTCTTATCACTAACGTAGCCATTCTCATTGGGATGACTGACTCTCGAGAGTGCACAACTGACAAAGCTATCGGTACCCCTCCTTTTGAGTTATCTCGGTCCGGATAATCAATTAGGCCAAATCGGAATTTTCTATTTTTTGCTACTAAACCGGGTATTATACATTCAGTACTTGGCGATAATGAGTTTTGGTTTTTGCAATATTTCTGGGTTAGATTGCTAAATTGAGTTTGTAAGCCAAAAAGAATGATGTCTTCAAATTTTGAATAATTGATTGCTATTTCAAAGTGCCAATTTAAAAGTTATTGTTCTTCGTTGAAAAACCAGTCCAGAGAATACAGGGATCGGTGATATCGCTATATATGCCGTATGGTGATAGTCTTTATTTCCAAATCCTTAGAGTACGTTAGCTTCCCAAGAACTGTGAACCTCCGTCACCAGTCACTGTTTCAAGGAAAGTCGTCTACTTCGCGAAATGTCTGTCCAGATAATGCTTAGTTACTTGAATTTGGACCATATCTTTTCTGATATAGACCATTTTGCTGCAGGTATCAACAACCATACGATATAGCAAAATATATAATTCTGCTATCCTCATGAACGTAAAGTTCCTTGTCTCCGCCATTTACTGCCGTAATCTGGAGAATTTTGTGATGGGGCTTTTCATTATCTGGCAACCTCCTCCCCGCAAGATGGCCATATATTAGTTTTCCTGTTTGGAAGAAGAGACGGTGTTCTCTTCCTTCCTTGCTCGGGGACAGTTTCTTCTCAGGTGTCCCATTCCACCGCATCCTCAGCACTTGAAGTTGCGTTTCTCTTGGTTTGAACTTCCAGCCTTTATGGTTTGCATTTCCTCTTTCAATTTCTCCACCTCTTTTATCAATCGAGATTCACATGGCTCATCTGCAGTCATTCTAGCTCCTCGGATAGAATGGCGACCTCTGCGTCTGACTCGAGTGGCGGCATCCAATTTCAGAGCATATAACAGGGCAGATTTAAGATCTTGCACATCTGCCATTCTTGCAGCCTTCTGGATTTCCCCATTTTTCAATCCAACCACAAAATATTGCAAAGAGATCACTTCGCGCACAGTTGCTGGGTGTTCAGAGAAGGCCAAGTTGGCGAGCCTTTCTACTTCGGAGGCATACTCTTGCAAGCTTTCTCCGGTTTTCTGGAGTCGTAGTCCTTGGAGTATTTTTGGCTGAACCGAAGATCCAGAGCATTATACAGGGAGTTCAAATTCAGGCGCTCTGTGTCCGGAAGAGTCTGCATTACTTCAGCAGCTTCTCCCCTAAGGGATGCTGCTAGCTGACATGCTTTCACCCCTTCAGTCCATCCATTGGCTTCAGAAATTGAGAATGAGTCTTGTATACCTCCAAGTTGGTTTTTCCGTCATAGGTAGACAGTTTTACTGACACTGGTGAGGCATTCAGAGGCACTGCAGAAGAAGGCACATGTACTGGAGCAGCAGGGACAAGCTTGCTTTCGTTCATCGCATTTCCGGAAGCTAGAAGCTTCTTTTCAAGATCTTCCACTCTCTGTGACATAAGGCTAAAATGTCCGGCCACTTCCACCTTTTCTCAACTTGTCTTCAATATTCTTTCTTCTTTCTCAATTTCTTTTCTTCCTAACTTCTCAATCTTATTTCTTCCAACTTTTGATTTCTTCATATTTCGATTTTCTCTTCCAACTTGCATTTCTCTAGTCTTTCTTTAGACATTCTTCAGTCTATCCTTAACTCATTTCTCTAGTCTCTTCCAGACCTTTTATGCATTTTTCCAGTCTCTTCCAGACCTTTTTGCATTTCTTGCCTAGTCTCTTCCAGACCTTTTTGCATTTCTTGCCTAGTCTCTTCCAGACCTTTTTGCATTTCTTACCTAGTCTCTTCTTGGCCGTCTTTCAAGGCATTGATACCTTCCAACAGAACCTTCAGTTGCTCATCCATCGCTCTTGTTATTGGCATAAAATCCCAATTCTGACACCAAACTGTTACGTAGATGCGAGGGTTCGGGGATTTTATGCAAAACACTCACAAAGAAAATAAACAGTTCTTTTAGAGCGATGCGAATTTTTATTGTCAAAAATCCAATCATTTAAATACAGGATTCAGCAACAATATTCAGAGTAAATATCCGAAGATCTTCACAC
The DNA here is from genome assembly GCA_019973955.1 of Trichonephila inaurata madagascariensis. NCBI lineage: Eukaryota > Metazoa > Arthropoda > Arachnida > Araneae > Nephilidae > Trichonephila > Trichonephila inaurata. Next base: position 4,371 of record BMAV01022175.1, on the reverse strand, counting down.
CTTCAACAGCAATCAAACACAATAACCAGTGTTTAAAAATACACGTAAGTAAAGATTATTCACAAGCACAGCCGAGCTAATCGCTAGTCAAAACAATCCTCACTACTCGCTGGTTTAATCCAGACTCATAGCCGTTCAGGCGAGCATCTTTTTATAGGCGCGACAGAAACTTCCAGAAATATAACAGCTCCTGTCATTGAACGTGACACTAGTGCAGAGATCTACTACTTTCTAGAAGATTCCAGAGGGTTCCGAACTCGCCAACATGGTCGCCAATGACGCCAGATTGGTCACCAACTTGGTCGCCGAAAATGATGCCAACTTGGCTCTACCGCCAATATTTCGCCAAGTTCTCATTGAATCTCCATTATAACGTAAGGGGCGGCATTGCTTGTGAGTAGCACGTTTTTAACATGAAATAAATATAACATAGAGTAATATAAATGCATTAAACACTCAAATACAAATTATTTACACTATTTACACAAAATTTGTAACAATATTTTAAAAGACGGTTACTCGCATTACATTACACCAAGCAAATATCAAAAGAAATAATTTAAAATGACCGAGATCTCTGCTTTTAACAATGTCTAGAATTAGAAAAAGACATTTTTATTAATACATGTCTAGCTTGGTGGAGGAATTCCTCAACCAGTCTTTGTTTTTCAAATTTGTTCAGATTAACTTTTATGCACTATTTTCGATTTTACCATTTTTAACTGAAATTTTATTAAATTTCTAAGTATTTTTATATTTATATATATTTATATTTTAAATGTTTTAAATGTATCTTAAAATAAATGTCTCTTTTTTTAAAGAGTATTTGGCGCAATTTGCCCAAAATTAGCCCTTGCGCCATTAAACCTCAATATCACTCACTCACTCACCCATGCGGGTAACAGAACTGCATTAACAGATGGGGGATCACCCATGGAGGGTGGTACACGCACCAAAGATCACAAACAGTGCCACGAAAAAAAATATCCCCGATCATGATTGAGCCACCAAGTCCTTGTACAGTTCCAACTTGGCATTCAGGATCCATGACTTCATGAACTTGACTCCATATTCTCAGCCTCCCGTCGGCGGTAAGTAGTCGGAATCAAGACTCGTCTCTCCATGCTACCTCTTTCCAGTCCTCTACACTCCAGTCTATGTGTTCTCTTGCCCAGGAAAGACGTGCAGCCCTATGGCGAGCATTGAGCAGTGGTACTTTTGTAGTTCGATGGCTCCCGAAACCCATACGGTGAAGCGAGCATTGCACAGTCCGTTTACAGACTGCGACTGGCACCGTCATTAAACTGGGTGATAATTTGAGCTTATGTTTGGCTTTGCTAGCGCCTGAGTAATCTCTCATCATGCACTGACAAGGCTAATTGTCCTTTCCAGTTTGCCCGATCGTCAGTTTTTTGTCTACCATTCATGTATTCTTGGCATACTCTTGACACTGTCAGCCTTGAATATCCCAGTTGTCAGATGATTTCAGAAATTGAATGGCCCATGCTTCACGTACCTACGATTTGTCTGCGATCGAAGGCGTCTAAATCAGGCAGTTTACCCATACTGGATATTCCAACAACTAATCCAGAACAACCACAGTATGCGCTATATATGCAATTACCACAACATCCTCACTTTCACATAAATGATGTGCAGCGCTACATAATTTGCATAGCTCTTGCTATCCCTAATTTCGTGTATTTTTATATATCAGAGTTTTTGCTTAAGGTATGTGACTAGTTCAGAGCACTTTTTTTGAATATATAAATTTTCAACTAAATACTTTTTTATTTGAAATGGGACATAAAACTAGGAATTTAATTACAATTTACACAAAATTAAAAATAATTTGTATGTATTGGGATTTTTGAGTGAAATTTTAGTGAAAAATTGCAGTTTCAGTAAACTTTGTATTTTAAATTCTAATTAATATATATATTTATACAATACATAAATATAACGTCATTATCTGTGCTTAGAGCTATAAGATTTGTAATACTTCTGAAAGTTTTTTAAACATTGCAAATTTTATGCGAAAAATCGATTTTTTTAAAAAAATTAATGCTTTTTTATATAAAAATTTAATAAAATACATAAATATATAACCCAGAGAATAGATTTTGATTCATAACACAGATAGCAGATAAATAAAACATGTTCTGAAAATTTTAATTCAATATCTTAAAAATATTTTGTTGTAGGGATTGGCATCCGGTTTTGTAAATTCCCTTTATGGTTTACTAATTATGCTATAACTTTGCTTCTAAATATCATAGAAACAAAAATAGTGTTTTTGGAATCTTAAATGTATTGGGCTATAAAAGGAAAACATAAAAGAAATTGCGAAAATTTTCACTAAAACGACGAAATTTCCATAGTCACATACCTTAAATACAGTAGAACCAGTTTTTGTGCGGTCCTTTTTTATGCGATTTGTTTTGTGATTTTATTTTTGTTGATATTTTCTGTCGTGTCTTTAGTGGTATAGTGATCTAACGGCTTTAGACATCTGTAATGTTTATCAATGTACATATACACAAGTGTATATGTACATTAATAGAAAACATTACAGTTGTGCCAAAGACGTTGAAATTCATACACCGCACAAAAAAAATCACACAAAAATAAAATCGCCCCAAAAGAATTGCATAAAAAAGGACCCTACAAAAACCGGTTCTACTGTATTTAAGCAAAAACTAATTTATAAATATAACTGAATTATTGGGATAGCAAGAGCTATGCAAGTTGTATAGTGCTGCGCATCATTTATGTGCAAGTGAGGACATACTACTATACACTTGCCTCCGAAAGCCTGCGTACAGGCGATCATCCTTCATATTCATGCAAAGATCGCTAATTGAATGAAGTCTTTCTGAATCAGTACTATTTTTTTTTATTACTTCCTCTAACGTCGTAAATTCAAATAGTGTAAGCAACAATCAACTAAGTATTACATAATACAATACAAATATTTATTGAGAACGTCACAAATCGTGTGCATTAAAAGTCTGCGTACACTGGAAAAGTCCTTTACAATAATAGATTGTAACTAAAAGTTTATTCTTTTTAAGCTATTCCGTTCTATCTGTAAATCTTTCAACGTATTTAGCAAGGATTTAACCAGCTGAATTGTTTCATCTGTGGATGTTTTGTTCCATTCTTCTACTCTGACAGATTTGAGTATTTCCTTGGATATTATTACGTTCTCCCTGATTGTTCATTCTAGTAAATCCAACAAATGCTGTATTGTGCTTAGGTCTGGGGACTAGGTGGGCTTTTGTAATTGGTTTGGGACATGTCAGTACAGCCATGGCTTCACAATGTGAGCCATTTGTTGTACCTTGTGAGGCTGAAAGTAAAAATCATTACTCATCCCAAATTTCTCGCAAATTGCACTGATGATTTATTTTAATAAGTTCAAGTAACCAAATTTGTACATTGTTGATTCATTAAATTTCAGATTACCACCCGAAAGGCTTCCAATGTACCACCAAATATTATGCCTTCCATGTTTGATAGTCGAAAAGGATTCTCTTAAGATTTGTCCAGCAATTTTTGCAGGCATATTTTTGTGCATTTTGATGCTAAATTACAAAAATTACTTTCAATTGAATATATTACATTTTTCTAACAAAAAATATGTGTCCTATTTAGGTGTTTTTGGCAAAAAGTCATTCTCTTAGCTGTGTTCATTCGAAAGGTGATGGCTTCTTGAGTGCAACTCGGGCATGATAGTCATCTTTTTTCAGTTTTCTTCGAATTGTAATTAAAGTCACACTTTTTTGCAATATCTCAGCAACACTTTTAGCAATTTGTGAAGCTTATAGTCTTAGATTTATTTTTATAGCGCGTATTTCAAAGCAAGATTCTCGAGGTGACACTGCAGATGGGCGGCCGGATCTTGGCTTGGACGTTAAGGTTTTAGTTGATTTGTAGTTTATGAACATTTTTTAATGAATGTCTCCTATAAAAAATTTCAACAGTTGCTGTAAAAATTTCCCCGTTTTCTGAAAATCTATGATGTTTCTTTCAAAAATATATCGATCTTCATTCTGTTGCCTGTCAAGGAAACACAAGAGCTTTCAAATCTCAATTCCTAAATAAATCTTAAAAGAAGCTATAATTACTTAAAAACCTGATTTTTAGTTCAATTATTTTACAATAAAACTTCTTTTTTTAAAAGCTCTTTTTGGTAAATGTACGCAAACCTTTCGTGCGGATGGTTGGTGATTATTTAGTGGTTATTCTTGTTTTTTCTCGTTAAGGTGTGAATTTTGTTGCTGTTTGAATAAGGAAATTTTGAAGAATTGCTGACAAGTATTTTGATTTTCTAAGGCAAAACACGTAAGAGGGTTCCTTTTTCGCCGA
>BMAV01022172.1:0-91758 GCA_019973955.1 Trichonephila inaurata madagascariensis | reverse complement strand
TGTTTCTTTTTCTGAGAGGGAACAATTATTTCCCCATTAAAGAATGAGATCACACCACCTAGCTTTTCTAAAAAGAATAAAAAAATACGATGTGGTTCGATTGTTTTAAAGAGTTATTGCGCATGACTAAAATTTTACGCATGAGTTACACCTGTCATCATTACGTAAAACTTTTCTGTTTTCTTACCCTCTTGAAATTGATGATCGTTTTATTTTTATCAAATATTTCGGATTCTGAAAATCCTTCTTGCTCTTTAAAATATCTGTAACATATATTTTCCCACGTATCTCCCTTCGGAAAATCTTTATATAAACAGAAACGAAAATAATACAAACAAGGCATTCAGACATTCTTCAAAAATAAGGGTTTTTTTTAAAAAAACAAACATAATATTAAAGTAGTAAGTCATTATAACTGGAGTTAAGCATGTATAGATAAGATAAAAGGGTAAAATGCCTATGTTTTCTCTACGTTTTTTTTCTTAAAAATATTCCTTGGAGTGTTTAGAAATTCCTGGTTAAACTTTTTGTGCACTTTTGAATTCGGTAAATACCTAGAACTAAATATGAAACTTGTGTAATAACATATGTGCATGTTATTAAAACAAATTGTTAGTTTTTTTACCTGTAATGTATTTTTTCTTCTGTGTTTTTCTGAAATGCGTTATATCAGGGGTCGGCAACCTAAGCCACGCGTGCCACGTTTATTGGCACTTTTTCAAAGTTATGAGATCAAGTTAAATCTCTCTGTGTCTCTCTCCTCTCTACACCTCACGTATGAAGACTATTTTTTTTTCAATTCTTTGCCATAAAACAATTCTGCTAATTTGCTTACGTGTAGTTTGTGTGATTCATTTAAAAAAAAAACCTACTCTCTGTTTAAATGTGACTCATTCTTAGCGTTAAATATTCATTTCAAATCAAAACAATTCTGCAGTACTTGTGAAATGAAGCCTCACTAATTGCTGCATCGTGAAAAAAAATCTTCCCAAATATTGAAAGCAAAATTTACGGAATTATGAAAAGATTTCTCAAACATAACTCTATCGATAGATTGACAGCTATTTTAAATTGCTGTAGTCATTACTGGAGCTATTTAATTGTCTGAAGAAAATTGCATGTGTGCTCTACCTTCCGCTTTTGGTTCTACATATATATGTGAAAAAACTTTCTTTTCATATGAAATATATTTTGAGACTACAAAGAAAGTTGTTTAAGGTATCCGACTACGTTCGGAACCGTGATTTTGCAAAAGCGAATAAATGGATAATTTTCATGATATTTAGTGTCCCTTAGATTAGAATACATGTATAAAATTGGTGGACATTTTTGACCGAAAAAATTATTTAAATACAATATTTTGGCAAAATTAACTTAGAATAATTTTTTTTCAAAATGTTCTTCTTTTGTGAAAAATAAACCTATTATAATAATATTTTGCCTGTATATATAAACAGACCTCTGTATAAGGGGCTAGCGATTTTTAAATAATTCCACATTATTTTTCAGAGTTACAATCATTTGAAATAATTATCGGCGTTTTCTTAAAATTTCTCATTTGTAAATGAAACATGGATTATGAACCCACTTCTAAGTTTATATATTTCAAAATTCTAGTTGGGGCTATACCAGCGCAGTCTTGGGCTATATGGGTAAAATATTATTATAATGGAAGCTTGTGCACGAAATGGGTCATTCTATGTTCATTTTTGTCAAATATTGTGCTTAAATAATTTTTTTACTGTAATACTACTCTTAAAACAATTTTATATACATGTTCTCATCCCACAAAGTGACGCACTGAAGCTATCACAATGTCACCCATCCATTTATACAGGAACTGCAAAATCACGGTTCCGGGCGTAGTCGATATAACTATTTAGACACCTATACGGTCTGTTGCTTTTTAGAACTTAAATAGGAGAAGCTTGTGTGAGTATACTTAATTTTCGATACATATATTATTTCTGGTGAGGCCTGTTTTTTAAAATAGTGGCGGGAAACCAAAATATTTAAAATAAATGTTTTGTCACCAGCACAAAGCCTGGCACTTTGAATTCCTTTATTATGGGGTGTAGAGATTTCTTTTTGTTTCAAATTTTCTTTATATATGAACAGACCATAAAATGAAATGACATTCAAAAAGGACTATTACTTGAATGTTATCGATTTACTTTGACCAATCTTAGAATTTAAGAGTTTTTTATTTTTAGAGAAAGTTTTTTTCTCTATCTGTTACACCAACATTACGAAAATGACTACCTTTGAAATCCAGGATCCGTTAAGATCCAGATGCATGATTTTTAAATTACAGTAAATTTTTACAGCAAAATATACATTTCAAGAGCATGAGAAATGATAAACAAACATGATTCAAAATAACTTTAATAATAAATAAAAAAGATCACATATAATTGAAATTTAAAATTCTTTTTGAAGAGTATATGTATGCTTAAAGTTTCTTTGGGGAACTTAACTAACAATTTAAGATAAGAAAAACGGAAAGATAAAAAACGTTCAAATAACAAATACATTTTTGAATAACATATACACAATTATTGTTCTTTACACAAATTCAGTGGCGTATCGTGGCCACGGGTTAAGAAACTCAAAGAGGCGGTTGAAGCGCTAAAGCCACGTTTTAAGCCAATTTACATAAAAATATTAAAAGGCAAACGTATTGACTTTTACTAGAGGGGGCTCTACTATTCTCCGTTACGCGCCGCTGCGAGAACTACATTATAAAGGCCATTTACCTTCAATTTATATGTGCGGTTTGAGGACGACAATAAACAAACAAAAAATGACGTAAATGAAGGGTGGTTACTAAAACGTATGTTATGTAATAGAGACATTCAAATACAAACACTCATTACAAAATAGACTCTTTTTATCTAAAATTACACCCATTATTATCTAATTAGTAGTATCGTAATTATATTTGAAGATATCTTTCTATAAATAGCTCAGATAATCAAACCAAAATACTGATTATTTGAAATTCATGCAATCCTCTCTGTAAAGGGGACTGTAGTAATAATTGCTTTCAATTAAGGGTGAATTTTTCACATTCAGGAAATTTCTACTCCATTTTCTACAAGCGAGAGACTCTTGACTTCCAGAGGAAAGGAACCGCAAATAAGGCTCACGAAACCGGTATTTCGTTCCTACCACATTTCACTTCACTTCACACTCGACTCGATAAAAAGAACCAACGCTTCATTGTTTCGTAATTTCGCCAAGCTTCTGTGCTTTTAATGGCTTGTCACATCTGTGGAGGAATTATTGAGCGTTAATTACAATGCTTCTGTGTTATGTAAAAAACTGTTATTATATTTTCTTCTTCAAACAGATTATTTTTGAAAAACTGGTTAAGTCCTTGTATGTGTGTATAATAACACCATTGTTAGAATGCCGGTACGCTTGATAGTTTATTTTTTATGTATCTTGAAATTTTCCTTCATTTTTTTACAAGATATAAATATATATGTACATATACGCATAAGTAATAAGTAACCATTTTCAATTTTCATTGTTCTTTCCTATGCGCTTCCTCTAATTTACACTTGTAATTCTTGGCAGATTTGGTAAAAATACACGTGTATCTAAGGAAGCAGAAAAGGGCAGCAAAGTTCTGAAAAGAAAAACAAAGAAGCAAAACATGGTGGTATTAGTAGCAAAAACAGTGGTGTAACGTAAAGAATAGTAGGGGCCCTGCAGTACAGGTTTTTGGGCGCCTAAAAACTAACCCTCCACAATGCGAGGGTTGAGGGGGTGTACGTTACGCCACGTAGCAAATATAATTATATTTCATTTATATATTAAATGACACCAAATTCATGTTGATACACGTCGAGTCTGGATAAAGACATTAGTTAAGTGGTCACAATAGCCAAATGATCATGGTCTCGAACTCGTGGTCTACGTTTGACGGTGAATTCGATTCCGGTTATATTAAAAGGGGTGATACTTCGGTTGAGGATCAAAATCATATATCAACAAGAATTAGATCTTTGAGAAGAGTAGATTACAATCAAGCTCCGGGGTAATCGTCCTCGTCACTTGACCGAGGTTCAAAATTACGAGGTCTGTGTTACTAATTCCTATTAGGAAGGGAATGTCTATTGAAACCTTTTGCTCTGAAATGGGGAGAGTGCAGAGAAAATTTATACTCATCCACTCCAGTGGCAAACTTTAAAGGGATGTCCTAGGGAAGTCCAGACCCCCCCCCCCAAGCTGCTGATTTTTCCAGGGTGATTATAATTCTAGGAAGTATATACACGTAAATTTATTGGGGCCATTTTATTTATTGACAATTTTATTAGTAAAGCTGATATTAGTTTTTACTGTGTTTTCCCAAAAATTCGGCAAAATCAAGGAGCAGGATAAGAGCAAGAGATTGGACTTTCAATCTGGACCCCCCTCCCCCTTGAAAAATTCGCAGCGCTGCTTTGTGATAAGAATTATTAAATTTTTATCTATTGGAAACTAAATCGATTCTCGACATTTCGGCTAGAACCAAAATTCTACGGTTATATATATATATATATATATACACTCAGATCTCTATTCTATATCTTTATCATTTTCAATAATTTTTTTTGACTTGCTTAAAAAGGGTTTTCCGAAGGCATTGTTTTTCCCTGTATGAAACTATCAAGAAGATGTATTTTGTTTTCTTGACTAAACAATTAAACCATCAATTTCCGACAACTTGACCTGGGATCATGGCAAAGTTTACACAAAGCGGGTTAACTTACTTATCCATAAGGATTGATGACATCATTATTCTTCATTGTTACAAACTTTGTAGACATTTTTGACAATAAGAATGAGTTATTACTTTTTTGAACAAATTTTTTATATCACAATTGTTTAAAATTCCTTATTTTTATAAATCACAAAAATTTTATTAAAGTGTTTTCAATCAATTTTTGTTCCTTTTTATACTTTATCATTTGCTGCTAAATACAGAAAGTCATCGTTTACATCCTGAAAGCAATGCATTTCCATTTTAATCAATAAAAGTCAAAACGAAAATTTACAAAAGTAAAAATCTTCTGTGTCGCTTATTGGCTAGATTATAGTCAATCGTTTCTAAGTTCTATCGTTTCTAATTGTTCTAATCGTTCTATCTGAATTTTTTTTTGGACAGTCTTTTTACTAACAGTACATTTGTTAGAATACTATTCTTTTTTTTCTTGCCCTGTATGTTTTCTTAAGCTTTTGTATATGTTTTATTCTAATGTACTTTTTTGGAATTGTGTAAGTCTGGTCATAACATGTTAATACTTGTCTGTTATTTTGAGCTTTATGCTTGAACTTTTGAAATTACAATAATACCCCGAACTTACGCGATAGGTGGGATTGAGTGATGACCGTGTAAGTCGAATTCGCTTAAGTCGGGATATGTTTTCTCATATAAATACGTTTTAATTATTTTTAGTTGGGACCGGAGACTAAAGAACACATGATAGGAAGGAAGGAAGGGAAAAAGTATCTGATAAAATCTTGGATAACACAAATAAAAGAAATTTCAAACCGAAATTATTTTGATGTAGAAGGTTTCATAAAATCTAACAAAGTAGTCTGCTTGCTCAAAGTTTTTTTTCCTCCCGCAAAATTTCCTCATTGTATGCAGATAATTTTTTATTCCTTGTTTTTGTTGAAAAAATATGCTCTTCGTTGGACTCTGTATTTTCTAAAAAAAATTTGTAACCCTTTTTCAATTCAACTGAGACCTGTCAAATTCCTAACCATCATTTGATCTTCTGATTGAACTGCGTGTAAAGACTCAAGTTCTTCAATGTCTTTGTACCTGCTGTGCATCATAGCGGCTCGATCGGGTTGTGGCTGCCTGCTTGTGGCGAGATTCAACAGTTCTTGAACAGCATCCCTCTCCACTTCCAAATGTATTTGTCTGACAAGATCGACAACTTCTTCAATAACGTCCAATTTCATTAGACTCTGACCCCTGATTCAGTCAGAGTTTCAGTGGTGGGAAAGAAGAAAAAAAAATCGCTGAAATTTGAAAATTGCTAACTTCGGATTCTCGGAAGTCGAGGTACTACTGTACTTTAAGGGTTATAGTACTTACCTTTTTATGTATTTCTCCAGTACTTTTTGCATCACAAAGATAAAATTTTATTCAGTAAAGAATGAATGCGTGGGTGGTTTCTTTCCCAAGGGATCTGTTTGCAGCTCTAAGCCCATTCGGTTGATATCGCCTCCTTTGGGCACGCCTCCAATAGCCTTTGCGTTGCTGTGTGATGTTAATGAAATCCAAAGGAGCGACATGGAGGCAGAAATTTCCGGTTTGCCAACATGCAAACTCTCCCTTCTTCTGTTTAATCGATTGTTTTTCGTGGTTTTTTTTATCCCTGAATACTTGGAAATAAAAACACAGCGCGTGAGACTTTACATTTGCCAAAAAAAAAAAACCGCTTTGCAAACAGCACCCAGACCAGGGGCCAATCAAAAGCAGCTTACTGTGGAGCTATGCGTGACCCTCTGAACAATTTGCATAGCCTTTGAGATTATTTACAGCTTTACAAAATTATTTTGTGCAATATTTATGTTTTTAGTGTTGTGTTTTGTTACAAATGAATCCCATAATTGTTTCTACTTTATCACGTTGCTTCTGTTTTTATAGATTCTTAGAAATAGACAGTATTGCATTGGAGCGACACCCCTTAGCATCACGCATAATTCCTGTACCTTTTTTTTCAACTTACGCCTGCGAATTGTTCTTTTAAAAAACGAAATTTATCAAACATAAATCGCACTTAAACTTATCGGACGATAACCTTTAACATCAATTACAATGTGAAAATACACGCATTGAGATCGACTTGCAAGAACTAAGTGAAAGAATTGAGAAACAAATATTATTTAAATAAATTAAACAATATTTGATCATTCCATTATAGTTATATTATCTATTTCTGTATGCATGAAAAAAATAACAGTTCGTTCTGTTTAAATTTTCTCTCCAATAAATGTTTGTAATGGGTTCCAAGAGTATCCCACAATATAAAAGATATATATTTTATATGGCGGGTGCAACCCCTCAAAAGATTATAATGTTTTTTTGAGTGTCCCGCAAGGTCATTTGGGTTGGCCACCCCAGTTTTAGACACGTAATTTATTCAATGAGAAAAATATTTCGAAACTTTGTTTTCATACCTTCAAAGATTAAGCACCATGTGCAATTTTTAAAATGTAATTCTTTGATAAATCTCATATACTTTTAGAAAAATCTAGGATTATACTGTACTACCAAAAAGAGAAATAACGTATTGCATTATTATTTGAAAGTTGTTTACAATATGTATCCTTTTTTCAACCCAAATCCAAGATCGTCGAATGGTATTTGCATTGAAGCGCTGATACTAGAAAAATAAATGAAATACGTCCCTGTGGTGGGTGAGTGAATAACTGAACGTCACGCACCTCACAAGCCCCACTAGGGCTTTTTTGGCGATTCAGGACCTCGCATGTGGGGTGAGACCATGGTCGGAAATGACGGGGACGACACCTGAGCTGACGACAACCCTCACCTCCTACTATCTAAGCCGCACTATTTTTCCCTGTGTTGGGGACACAAGTACGATTCAATTGACCAAAATCGGTCAAAAAATCAAGTTGTTTTAGCCCTAAAGTATTCTTTATATGCACTGCTATAACCTCACAAAACTTGAAAGCTCTTAACTTAAAAGCTTAGCAGAATTATGATACAGCTTTCTGTGACAGTTTTATTCACATCTCTATGGAAAATCAAAACTTTAAACTGACTTGCTCTGAGAAAAGGATAAAAATAAGCAGGTTTTGTCTTCATTTACAAATACCATGGCTTTTTCTATTGAGCCTAATGCTTTGAATTTTTTTTTACCTATTGCTAATAGTACATGTAACAAAAGTTGGTATGCCAGTGCTTCTCAAACTTTAATACTGGCACCCCTTTTCCAATCACAATTTTTATCAGCACTTTATATACATTAATATATACTGAATGCAATAATAATGCGCTTTTGACGCTACTTCCCCAATAAGCGATCTTTTTAATTATAAACCATACAAATTAATAACATAAGGGTTGAATTACAATACATGCGTTACACCGGCAAAATTCAGTATAGGATAATTATTATGTTGACACCAGCACTTTCTCTCATTTTTCATTGGAACATATTACCAAAAATGCGGTGGCTGTAGAAGACAAAATATAGATAAAGCTAAATATTGAGAAGGGCTTCCAAGAGGGGAAAGTCAATTTAATCATTTAAAACTACGGCTTTTACCCAAGACAAGCCTAATTTACTTAATTTAGTATAAATGAAGAGTGGTTATAGAAATACTCTGTGAAAATGCAGCACACACACACTGATGCATTAAAAGTATACCGACTGAAGTGCCCGCTCTTTGCACTGGGATTTGTTTTATAAAGAAATAAACATTATTGATATAATAGCTGGATGGTGTAAGGAGGTAAGGCCAAAAGTTAGCGACAATGTTTTGCAAAATGTAAAATGGTGCTCAAATTTTCAGAATTCGACTTTGGCTTGAATTGTAATTTTAGCCATACGAAGGTAATTCTCATTTGACGTTAAGTAATGAGCAAATAATACCAAAAAAATTCCATTAGAATAATAAACGTATTTTTAAACTGTTTTAAAAGCGGGCTTTTACCCCCGGGGCAGGCGCACACTCGATGCGGTCGAGCGGGGTTATAGTGAATCACCCCGTCGCTTTTTTTATAATTGTACACGACAAGTACGCGACAAAATCGTGGTTCCAGTGAATAATATTTAATTAAGAAAGTAAAACTTTACCTACTTTCCAGGACTTTTCAACTTTCTTTGATAACAAAATAGAAGCAGTTTGCCAGAATTAACTATTTCGTGATCTGTCCGCGCGACCACTTCCAGGATCAGAGTGTATTGCGCCATGTTACTTACTTACTGCTAAAAACGTTTTCGTTATGCTTTTATATGTTTGAGAATCGCAAAAATACTAAGAAGTCTTGGCCAAGTAATCCTTCAAAGTGCTTTCCGTGGTTTTCCAAATATCCATAAAAACTCTTTGCATGAAAGAGAGCAACAGAAATACGGTACTTTACAACACGCTGAATGAGAAACGCAAAACACACATATAAGAGGTCATAATTAACTGTACCCAATAGCAGAAGGTCAAAAACATGCGCCAGTTAACCAGAAACAGGAATTACAGCCTATAAGTATTGCAGTAATTTTTCAAAATAATCACAGTGATGGTTTTTTTATGAACACTACAAATTTTTCGATTCTGGTCACCAGGGGATTTTGTTTTTCATCACTCCTGCCAGAAGAAGGAAGTAGTATCAAATTTAAGATTTAAAAAGAAACTTGGCAAAAGGAAATATCATCATGTGGGTTGGCAACAAATCAAATAAAAAGATTTACTCATAATTTTGTTCATAAGGATCGAATAGCTAGTGGAGTATTGAAGAAGTTTTTATTTGCAGGGGAGAGGTAGGCTTGTATATCTCAACCTACTCTAAATTTTATATCCAAGGGAGTAAAAGTGCGGTTTTAATTATTCAATGCGCGAAGTGATATTTTGTTTTGGGTAAATTTCCAAAGGCCGAAATTATTACATTTTTAGAAATATTTTTTATTTTTCGATTATGCTCGCGCCCCCGCTTGTAAGGTTAACGCGCCCAGGGGGTGCGCCCCACAATTTGAGAAACACTGGTATGCATTTTGAATCAAACTGTATTTATTTTCTTTAAAAATAGAGTGAAACTCAGGAGAATTTATGCATTTTTTAAGGGCATCGATACGTTCGGAACAAACGATTTTTAAAAAAGTACATAAATGGGGTAATTGTCATGATATTTAGTGTCACTGAGGATTAGAATACATGTATAAAAGAATGGGTTTTTTAAGGACATTTTGACAAAAAATTATTTAAATACAATATTTCGACTGGGACAATCCCTTTTTCAAATGTTCCCTTTTGGCGTAAGAAAAATGCTTCTATTATAATAATGTTTTTGCCTGTGCTCCAGCTCCAGACCTCTACAGGGCTCAACTGGAATTTTGAAAAATTCATTATTTTCAGAAGTTACCGATGGTTTAGAGTAATTATTGGCGTTTTCTTAAAATTACACTCCCCTCTGTTGTCGTAAAATATTGATAAACCCACTTCTAAGTTATATATTTCAAAAATTCTGGTTGGGAACTCTGTACAGAGGTCAGGCTATATACAGACATATTGTATAATAAAGCATTTTTGCAAAAAGGGAGAACATTTGGAAAAATTGATTTCTAAGTTAATTTTTGCCGAAATATTGTATTTAAATAATTTTTTTTAGTAAAATATTGCTTATATAAAGGCAATTTTATACATGTATTTAATCTAGAGTGACACTAAATATCACGGAAATTAAATCCATTTATGCTTTTAAATCTGATTCCGGAAATATAAAATTTTCAATAAACATACATAAAAGAGTATTGTATGGGGTACTAATCACGTTGGCAAAACTAACCCATACCAAATTTTATTATACACAGTTTGACGTAATGGTAAATCAAATTTTTATGCATGTACGTACATTTTTGTAGGAGGGTAGCATTTTAAAATCACCTCGGATTTTAAGTTTTTCCTTAAAAATTACATGTCTAGCACCCCATAGAAATTGCGAACACAAAACCTGTTTAACATGACATAGGGAGACAAAGAAATTTTAAAAATCCTTAAATTAAAATTTTTTGCATAAATCGAACCATGTCCCCTTAATGCTACTGAAAATCGGGTGCGACTTAGAATCGAAGGCAAAACATTTGTTGGATGGGGAAAATTGAGTTTCCACCACTTTTGAAAGAAAAAAAAATGTAGCTGTCCATTCTGGTCGCGAAATGGAAGTGACATCCCATTTCACAGTTTAACCAGTATTCCGGTCTATTATTCTAAACGCATCATTCTCTGCGCTCATATTTGGAATTTTTTATTGTGTATGCGGCTGCTTAACACAAATACTTCAAAGCGTTAAAAGATATCGGTAATAACATCCACAAGACAAGTTCACTCATGACGCAAAAGAATGACCAATATAAAAGGGGAACTGGCTGTTAAAATGCACGAAGTAAAAATGGAAACAGGGAAGCATCGTACTTTGAAATTTCCAGACGGATGAAACAAATATGCGTCGATGGCGCAAAAATGATATTCTTGTTTTGTAAATGTTCAGCTTGATGCTGGCATTTAATACACATTTCTTCTACATACTCAAACATTTCCCTTAGAAATGTTGCGCAGCACCGTACATTGGATGGCGCGGAAGACGACATCGTTGTTGGAAAAACGGCAAGGCAGAGCACCCTCCGAAGTCAGCTGTAGAGCTTTGGGGTGACAAAATCAGGCAGAGTAGCCGTTACTTGCAGGTTACAGTAATTATGGTTCCATGTGTATGTATTTGAAAGATATTTATGCTGGTAAAAAATAAATTTTTTTGTGGTAAACTTCAACATTTCCTTTGATAAAAGAATTTTAAAAAATTACTTAAGTTTCGAGGTTCAGTGATGTGTCAGCCTTTTTTACACAATTTTTAGGCACTTTTCTCAAAACGTGGAAATTAAGGTGGTGCGAGCACAAGGATCCAAGATGACAACGTTTTCACGGCATTTGAAGGATGCGACACAGAATCGATGGAGGCTTAGATTCGAGTAAATACGGTATATTCACTCTGAATATATCTGAACATTGAAAATAAAAATTATGAATGATATCTTTAGTTCATAGTTTAGTTTAAACGAGATTTTTAGACAATAAATATTTCGTTCCTGCATAACTGTTTACTATTATTATGGAACAAAATTAAGACCATCAAACTGCTGTTATATATTATTATATAGGGGGTAGAATTTATTGGAGCGGATCTATTGGGGATTGCTTGCCTTCACAAGTATTATATTGCTAATCACTGCAACTTTGAGGTGGCGAAAAACAACAAGTCTAGGGTGAAATAAAAGGCTATGTGTATGAGGTAGCCAAACATATTCTTGCACAAGCACGTGATTGCATAATGACTTGCAAAATACAGTTTGTGAACTGAATTAATTTTTTTAAGTTTATATTTACAAAATCTATTTGGTACGCCGAATATATCCATTCTATATGATAATACAATACATCATTATGTTGCTAAAGAGCAAAATACTTCCGTGTTATTCGGGGGGAAGGGGGGGGAGTGTGTATAGAGCTTCGTATTCGAAAATTCAAATATACTGCATATTTTTAATGTTTTCTTCCGAAATTCGGTCAACTTAGAAAAAAATACTGCTTTTCTGAAGCAATTTCAATCAGAAGGACAATTCTTTTGAATACTGTCGAATATATGTTTGTTGAATAAAATTTACTTGAATATTTCTATACTGCATCTCCCATTTTCGGAGTTAAAATTGTTATTTATACATTCCCATGGAATACATAAGTATTTAATTCTAACTTCCGTAATCTTAAGTCATAAATTTAATGTATCTGGATTTTTATGAGTTTTTTTTATGCTTTTAAGAAGATTCACCCATTTGAGACCGATAAATATTATTCGTAAATTATCGAATCAGGAAGTTTGTTTTAATATTATCTCTATATTTTTAAACGAAATTTTATTTGCTCTTAAAAAGATATTTCCCGCTTAAAAGTAACTGAATTGAAAAAATTTTAATGATTAATAATCAAGTTTTTAAAAATTTTTTTTGAAATTGCATTACGCAATATTATTCATTGCTTTTCTTTATTCCTATGTAGGATAATAAAATTTATAATTTAAGTTATTTTTTTTTTTATTCTCATTTAAATACATTTTGTCTTGGATTTCCTAGAAAAAATCGATAAAGTTATGTTACATTGCACAATTTTTAAACTTATATTTTTATAACTTCCTAATATTAATTTTAAATCAGATAAAGTAGGAAAATAACGAGATAATGTATTTTGATATTTGTTAAATATTTAATTATTTTGAAAAAATCAAATGAAGATTCATTATTCCTACAAAAGGGAAATTTCGTTTATATTTAGTTTAAAAGATATATACAGAATATATATGTATAAAATATGCTTTGACGATTACTGATAATAAGATGTGTTAATTTTCTATATGACTGGTATTGAAGGAATCTTTCTTAGGTTAACTTCACTTGCTACTTACTCCTTATGTGTATTATATTTCTGAAAGCTTGAATTTTATTGTTTGTTGGAATTGTTATTGAAATCTTTGTTTTGTGTTCTTCAGTAAGAGATTTGATTTTTGTTAACCTCGCCTCTAACGTGTGCTTTTGGGGACTACCTCGTAATTTTTAACCCCTTTGGGCAAGTGACGTCTTGCCCTTTGAATTAGCCCCCCTCCTCCAAAACCCCCCCTCAAATAACGTGGGACCTTTGAACGACCAGATTTTAACGTTGCCGTTCCTGTCCACACTGTGGGTTTTGGGTTCTCTGTAGAAATGATCCCCCCTACAATGATACCTGAACTTTTTTAAAACATTGGGGAAATCTTGTTTTGATCACCCCCCGGGAACCCTGCCACCACGAGGGCCATTTCCCCACTCCGATGTAACTTGAAGCTAAGCGGCCCCGTCATCCCCAAGCTAGAGGAAAAAAGTGGTATGAAAACTTCGCTGTGAACGGACACCAAAGAAACTCCTCCCCCTCACAAACCACATCATTTGAACTCTAATAAAAAATTTAAAAAGTTTAAAACCTTAATCTGTAAAAAACAGCGGGGAAATAAATAAATTAAATATTTAAAAATTAAACAATATCGTACCCTTAAAAGTAGCGCACAAAAAATTTTCAAAAAGGGGGGCCGGGGGCGAAAAATCCACCATTTATATCAAGCCCACACCAACAATTCTTTTGATTTTGTTGATTTTCGGGAACAAAAACAATACAAAATTAATTATTGAATAAACAATTAGCATTAATTAATAAAATTAATTATTAATAACAAATACATAATTAAATTTTACTAATATATACATAGGATTATAACCAATCGGGGAAAAAAATCAAGGGCTATGGGGGTGTCCGGACCCCTAGAACACCTCCCTTGTGTGCGCCTCTGGGACTCGAACTCGTGACTTTCCAGTCTCTAGTTCGGGATAATATCCACTCGGCCTCATGGCCACGTTGTTCACTTAGAGAAATAAGCCATACGGGACAATGAAAATACAATTCCAAGAATGAATGAATGAGTGAATATTAACATCCCATTGTTCAGCTACACGAGGGCCTTTGGCGACGGACCACGTAATTTTGAACCATTGTCAAGTGACGTGGACGACACCTGAGCTGGCACCCCTCTCCTAACTACCACACCACACTAACGGGAGGACGTTTCAGCTCTCGACAGATTTAGCGTGCATCGCTTCCCTACATGGCGGGTCTTTAGTGGTACTGGGCTCGAACTCATGACATGCCTGCCGTGATCCGATACCTTGACCACTGGGCTACCGGAGCCTTATACAATTCCAAGAAGTCTAAAATATTATGCAAATTTTAACAGAGAATACCAGGCCTTTGCCAGTGGAGCAAGTTCCTACAGATAGACGATTCTGCAAGAGGCATGATAATTGTACTAATAAGGACAAGCTGGTCCGTAAGTCAAATCCCAGATGACACCCATCTAGGCGCATCCACGCTGCACTGGCTGTGGCAAAGATGGTGATGGAAATGTGGCGTTTGAAAGGTGTCGGTGCATCCAAATCGACGTCAATACCCGTTGATAGACGCATCCACCGACAAGTGGTAGTGGCCCTGCTAACCTATTTTGCTGCCATTTTGCAGTATGCCCTTGATATTTCAATATCGACGGAATGGCACAGAATTGTGTTTTCAGAAGAGTCAAGCTTTTGTTTTTCAAATAATAATCACCGTATACAAGTGTAGCGCCAAGGGAATGGCAGGTCCAATCCGGCCAAGTATCATGATTTGGGGCGTCATCATGTAAGTTGGCTGGTCCCTCCAGATTCGTATTCAGAGTACTGTGATGGTTCAACAATATGTGGATGATATGCTACGGATATCACCCGCAGTCGGGGTTTCCAATGCCCTTTACCAGCAGGATAACCCCTAAACATACACTAAACTAATCAGCAAACCTGCCCTGCAAGATGTACAGATCCTTCCTTGGCCCCATTCTCCCCTAATCTATCAACAATCGAATACTTCAGGACGTGATTGAACACCATGTACATTCTTTGTCACAGCCACGTTTCGATGAAGAAGATGGTGACAAAAGGTTTTTAGGGAATGGAGAGCCCTTCCTAAGGACGCCATCCGTACTCTCATTAACTTTGTACCTAGACATGTTACTTTGTGTATCGCAGTCCGCAGTAGTCCTACAATCTTATTTTAAAATAAATATCACTTCTTGTTAGTTGATATCTCTCTGTTTACAGAGAGGTTGGTATTTCTCAGTTGTTGTTGGTATCTCTGATTGGTGTTGCATTTTCAACGTGACCTATAGTGTATTATTAACATTGCGGGGGAGTTTAAGGGACATTATTCCTTTTCCTGGTATTTATAACATATTTCGTACTTCTTAATTTTCTTTCATATTTATCACGCTGTGTCGGTAAAAATAATACCATTATATGAATAAATACTAAAATGGAATACAACCATTTCTGGAAAGACGGAGCAATTGTTATTTAATGCAAAAATGCACATATTAAAAAGATATATTAAAAATATTAACCAATAGACTCTTGAAATCATGCAGTTTTTAAAAAATATTTCTAAGACAATTTTTCAATATTTCTCTTAAAAATATTGGTATTCTAGCTGCCGAATTATTATTAGGAGCTTCATGAACTCATTTTAACATCCCCATATTGGAAAGCAATAAATTTGCCTATAAATATTTGTTCCGCAAGAGAAAAAAAAGAGTTTTGCCCTTTAACAGAAGCTATGTGTCACATTGAAACTAAAATTGTTTATGGTCTGTCATTGCGTAGAGCGCTTAATAAGAATGCATGCTCCAAACAATGTACTAAAAATAAGTAAGATTTTTTTTTCTTTTACTTCAAATTCAATAAATAATTTTAAAGAAATTCAGTCATTTTTATTAAATATTTTTGATTTTTTTAAAACACCGAACTTAAAAATACTTGAACACTTTAAAAAACTGAGAAGGAGCAGCCAAAAATTTAAAAATTTACATTCTCATTAAAATAAAAGAAAGATATTTTCCAAAAAATTTTAAAAAGTCAAAAAAGAGGTTTACAATATTTAACAAAAAAATAATTTTAAACATTATGTAATTAAACATAAAATGTAATTAACATCAAAATTGCAAAATTTTTACGAAAAAAACATTTTTTTTCTTACTTGATATTTTTTTAAACACTAGGTTATGCGTGAAGCAGTAGTAAAATTTTTTTAAAAAAGCAAGTTTATTGAATTAGATTGTTAAATTAAAAAAGTAAGGAACCCCTCTTCCAAAAAGATTAAAAATTCTTTACACTGAAATAATTTTAAAAATCACATAATTAGAATCCATAGAAGAATACTGCTAAGAAAAAAAAAATTTACTTAGCTATCCGAAATGGATTTAGTTTCGTCTGAATGGCGTTTTTAAATTATAATGTTCAGGAAGTGTGGGAATATTATAAGAAATTTAATTAAATTCGGCATTGAACATAGAAAGCGGAATATTAAATGACTGTTTTATGTATTTTTTCAGTTAATCGCAGCTATTCTTTTCATCCTCGGAATCGGTATATTTTCTCAAGTATTTGCTTCAAAGAAGTATAGAAGATTCAAATAATTAATTTTAGGTAAAAAATTTTTGATTTATGTGACGAATATTAGTTATTATCTCTCTCTCTCTCTCTCTCATCTCTCTCTCTGGATTATTTACTTCTCTCTAAAAAAGAAAAACAAATTGAATAGTATTTAGATATATTTGAAGAGAGAAGATTCTTAAGGTATCCGATTTCCCTAAAATTGTGAATTTTGCAGAAAATTGACAATTTTTTTATGATTTTATTTTATAGGCCATATTATTAACTTTATAAAAATATCAAGTGTATTATTTTCCTTTCACAGGAACAAAAACTACAAGTGTTTTAGTACAAGCAGATGCCACTACTTTAAGGTACACGGTACCCTTTTTCAAAAAATTTTCTTGGAGAGAGTTACAGTAAAAATAATTGATGTTTTATCTTTAGAATATATTAGTAAGCTTATTCTGTAAGTAAAATGTCAGTTTGACCAGCCATTATTTTACAATTTTAAAAATTTAGGAATTTTTGAAGTTTTTTCAAACTTTTATAAAATACTCAATTTCTAAAATTTTTTAGTCATTTTAAGTTATTTATGTTTCTTAGGTTATTGCAAAAAAAAGTTAGTATGAATTTAAAAATCTATTCCCTTGTTGATTTTTAATAATCATTTTTCTAGAATAACCTGGAAAAAACACGAAAATTTTTAAAATATCAAAAATTTAGCATTTTTTTAGAAAAATAGCTAGAGATCTCAGCCCTAAATCCATACTAACTTTTATAGAACAAACGCGTTTGGGAGTATATACAAAAAAATTCAAGGCTCTATCTTGAACAGGAAAAAAGCCTTAGGGATTAGAAAACACTATACCTTTTCAAAATTGAGTCTGAGAAAAACGCATTTAAAGTGTGTAGTCATAAAACAAAAACTTATAATGCCCGTAAAGCTCTAATTTTTTAATATGTTATTTTCCAATGTATGTTCTCTGCATTATAAAACATTATTTTAATTAAATATGACTGAAAATAATATTTTTAATTCAAAATATATTTTTGCATAATACTGATAGATTTGTTAAAACGTCAGTTTATTCAGCTTTACCTTAATCTAATATTTTCACAAAAGTTTTGAAACACAAAGCATTAATGAACAAAATAATAATGATACTAAATTAATCTAAATATATTCCGGTTTGGTCATAAAATTTAATTTTTTTCAGTTTTAAATTGGGACGGTTTAGGAAGTTTTAGCTCTTGTCGTACGACTTTAAAATAATAAAATATAGTATTACAATACGTTTAGTATAAAGTAGTTTGGTACATCAAGGAAATATTCAGTTATATCTGCAACTTTTGAATTCAGAATACTTGTATTCGGAAGTCTAATTGCAGAATGAGCAGAGGACTGATTTTTAGATGCATCATTTTCA
Organism: Trichonephila inaurata madagascariensis; assembly: GCA_019973955.1. Classification (NCBI taxonomy): domain Eukaryota; kingdom Metazoa; phylum Arthropoda; class Arachnida; order Araneae; family Nephilidae; genus Trichonephila; species Trichonephila inaurata. Next base: position 73,556 of record BMAV01022172.1, on the reverse strand, counting down.
GTAGTTTTCCATCTTTTCGAAATATTATTTCTCACAGCAACATGAGAACGCATTTGCCATGGAATTTTCTCTACAGGAAAAATTAATGATAAAGCTTTTAAGTTATATAAACTATTTTTAAAGCATTAATTGACCATGAAATTAATCTTAATTAATTATGAGATTTCAAAAAACTCAAAACATAATCAAGCAGAAATGATTTTAGCAATGAGAATAAGAATTAATAACCATTTCAAACTAAAAGGTCAAAAATATTTTTAATTAATTCAATTTAAGAGGGGAAAAAATGCTTTAAAAGGAAACCGAAACCAAAACCATAGCTCATAAAACTTCAAATATCTTAAGAACTAATTTGCTAACAGATCTGAAATTTGGTCGCAAGCTTCTCAATGATATGGGCCATAAGAAAATGTAAAAAAAAATTTTTAAAAAATTGGTAAAAAGGAAATTTTTAGGGTACTGTGTAGCCTTAAGCAAAAGATATCATTCTTTAAAATGGGTTTTACACGAAATGTGTATTTTTGAAAATGACCAAACGTGGACAGCAATTGCTCAAAAAGTTTTGAAAATAATTCACTGAAATTTTTTATGTATGTTCTGTATAATAGTAAAAGTGTTTTAACCTTCAGATTTATCAATCACTGTTTTATTACAAAATTTAGAGTCTCTTATGTGAATATAATCACTGTTTTTTTTAAGCAATTTCTTATAATAACTAAGATAAAGTACTCTTAGTTTTTTCAAAAATTAAAATATCTCTCATCCTGAAGGTCATTTCAAAAATGAATAGCAAAGCAATACATCAAAATTTAAAAATTTAAAATTTGTTCATAAACTTTTTGAACAGAATGGGCCCCGTTTATGTAATTTTTGGTAAATTTTTACCCATTTTTTCCCCTTTTAGCAATAATTTCTTTTCTTATTAATTTTAGCATACTTTTCTTAAAATGTACTAAGCAAATCTAAAAACTCAAAAAAAAAAAAAAATTCCTCATATCTCCATTATTTTTTAAAAAAGCTGTCGCAAGTAGTCAGATACTTAAAATAGACCTATAATTTTCAAAATATGCCCGAATCTTGTCCTTCCGAATCAAATTGTGCAAATAACAATTTGATTCGGAAGGGATGGTCTTGACTGTCTTTATCGCTATTTGCATCTGTTATGGTTTGATAAGACCCGTGAAAGTTTCCAAATGCCTATTTTGCGAAACGAAAGAAGATGCCATGTTCTATTCACATGGTTGCATCGGAGTTTTATTCAAGCGTTATTTAATCACACTTTGTCATTTAACATTTTTTTTCCATCTTAACGTGCGCTTGTTGAGATTTATCGAGTCGTCTTTTCATGTCTACTTACCGTTTTCTTGATTTTAACCTCATTCTCATACTTACGGATCAAAAAAGATGCAAGGCGACGAGTGCTAATGATATGAATTTTTCGCTGATGTTTTGGGGTAAAAAAACACTCTTCTAATGTCCATTTAACACGTATTCCCCGTAACCTGATTCTGGCTTATTTTCATATTTGATCTGTTTTTAGCTTCCTACAGGCGAAATTTTAGTTCTTGTTCGTTGAAGCTCATCAGTTACAGAGATTCCCTTGTCAATATATATATTTCTTTAGTTCCTTGAGTACAAATATTAGCATAATGATAATCTACATTTCATTTTCGTTGAGTTGAATTTGCTTTCGTCTATTTTTTGAAGACTTGTGATATTTTTAGATGGGAGATAAAGTCGTATATATGCCTACATCAATTTTGAAAATAATATTTTATCCGCTATTAATATGTATTAACCTGTATGTCTGTATTTATTCATCTTATTTATGATAAATCTTCTAATATTTAATTAGGTGGAACCTATAAAATTTTACGATTCATTTAAACGTGAATTCTTCTTCTTAGTTATTAAACGTTATCTCTTATTAAATTTCTAATTGTCAACTCATTACATGTGATTTGGTTTTAAAAACAAGTGTGCTTTTTTCTATGATAGTAATCCTGTCTGGTATAATAAATGTTTTTATTCTGGAACTTTTAAAATTTATAATCTTAAATCAGTACTCAAAGTCCTTATATATATACATTTATTCGATTGCGATATTATAATTTCTTCTTTTGCTGGTCACATCTTCAAAGCTTTTAAAAAATTCTTTGCATTCTACATAAATGTGATACAATATTCTATACCAGTGTATTTTATGTTAAGTGTTTTTCAAATTCTTAATTGGTACTGAATTCGTTATAATGCAGCTTGTTGGAGGCCCATGGGCTCAAGAGTAGAAAATCTAAAATAATGAAAAGATTCGCTGACATTAAAATATCAAAATAAAATGTATAGCTAATAATAAAACAACCGTTTAAGAAAAACTTTAACTGTATTATAAAAAAAATATTAAAAACCTTACAAAAGTGCTTACAATTTTGCAATATGTTTTTTACGTCTTGCTTTTTTGGGGGCAAATTCCTCAATTATTTTTACCGTTCATACTTTGTCCAAAATACCTTGTTCTATATATATAATATGGCCATGTTCCATTTGTCTTCTCCCATAGTACTTCTTACATAAGTTTTAATGCGCTTTAAAACTGAAAAAGATCTCTCCCCTGTACATTTGATATCAATATTGTTAAAACTATTTTCAGAAGTATCTCTTCATTAGGGTAAGTCGAGGCCATTTCTCTTGCAAATCGATAAAATTTTTGTGGAGTTTCATTGTATCTTTTTTTCTTTTAAAAATAGTAAATACTTATCCAATTTATCGTCAAAAATAAAAGATTCAGCATCGTTTTTGTAAATGTCCTTTAGTTTTTTGCAGCTTTCTTCTTAATTTCAGGTAATAATCTATCTCTCTTCAAAAAATAAAGTGTTCTATAACAGTTTCATACACCTCATCTCTTCGGGGGGCTGTGGTAGCCCCGTTGTCAAGGTATCGAATCATGGCAGGTATGTCATGAGTTCGAGCCCAGTACCACTAAAGACCCACCGTGTAGGGGATTGATTGATTGATTGAATATTAACATCGCACTGTTCAGCTACACGAGGGCTTTTGGCGACGGACCACGTAATTTTGAACCATGGTCAAGTGACGTGGACGACACCTGAGCTGGCACCCTCTCTAACTACCACACACCAACGGGAGGACGTTTCAGCTCTCGACAGATTTAACGTGCATCGCTGCCCTACACGGCGGGTCTTTAGTGGTACTGGGCTCGAACTCGTGACAAGTCAAGCCACGGTCTGATACCTATACCACTCGGCTACCGCGGCCGCGCCGTGTAGGGGAGCGATGCACGTTAAATCTGTCGAGAGCTCAAACGTCCTCCCGTTGGTGTGGTGTGGTAGTTAGGAGAGGGGGTGCCAGCTCAGGTGCCATCCTCGTCACTTGACCATGGTTCAAAATTACGAGGCCCGTCGCCAAAAAGCCCTCGTGTAGCTGACAGTGCGACGTTAATATTCATTCACTCACTCAACTCTTCGGGATAGCTCTTCTCTTGTCTTATCGCATATGACATAGAATGAATTCATGATGAAATGTTCCCTTCATTCAAAAATTCACAACCATCTTCTTTACTTTCACTGGAAATAATTTTTCTCTTTTGCTGCCTGTGAGCTTGTCCAGCTTCCTCTTCAAACGAGAGCCCCGATAAATCAGTAGCTTCTTGTTCCACTTTTGCAAATTCATTTTTGAAGGTCTGGATATAATTTTCCAGAGATTTTAGTAGACTTTATCCTTAGTAATAACTTACATTCAACTAATTGCAATGAATTGCTAGTAACATTTATTTATTGGAGTATAGTATTCGAAATCACGGTCATTAGGGAAGTTTCATATTTGTACATCTGTTTCAAAAGGGCAATTTCCTCCTGCGTTGTGGTCCTTTTCTTTCGCATTCGTTTCACTCATTTCAGCCTGGTCCTTGACTTTGCTATTAAGGACTAAATTCAACTAGCTTGAAAAAGTTTGCTTTGAAATAGACATATCTTTTATCATATAGCCCTTTTGTTTCATTTATCTTCACCAGTAAAATACGCTGATGGAAATAAAAATCCCAAACCCAAGAAGAAGGTGTGCTAGGTAAACGAAATTTGGTATGCGTGTTTATACATCTGAAAGAGATGACTTTGATTCACAACACAAATTTTACGTTAAGCGCATAAGTAAACGCTAATTGCTCCACTTTGAGCATGCGAATCAGTTGTACTTTAAATACGCACTATAGAGTCAGTGAGAGTTATTCATCGTAGAGATATGACGTAGTGTGTTGATATTAGTCCGGGAATGACTTTAAGGTATCCGACTACGTTCGGAACCGTGATTTTGCAAAAGCGTATAAATGGATAATATTTATGATATTTAGTGCCACTTAGATTAGAAAATGTATATGAAATTGTTTTAAGAATATTATTACAATAAAAAATTATTTAAGTATAATAATTTGACAAAAAATGAATAGATAATGACTAATTTTCAGAACATTCTCCTTTTATGAAAAATGCTTCTATTATAACAATATTTTGCCTGTATATAGCTCAGACCTCTGTACAGAGGCTGAACCAGAATTTTTGAAATAACAGCTTAGAAGTGAATTTATCTGTATTTTACTAAAACAGAGGGAAGAAAAATTTTAAGAAAAAAACGCCGATCATTATTTCAATGGGTAGTAACTCTGAAAATAATGTGAATTTTTCAAAAAAATCCTAGTTCAGACTCTCTAGAGAAGTCTTTATATAAGCAAAATATATATATATTATTATTATAGAAGCATTTTTTACAAAAGGAGAACGTTTTGAAAAAAGATTATTCTAAGTTAATTTTTTGCCAAAATATTGTATTTAAATAGTTTTTTTTTGTCTTCATGTTCTTAAAACAATTTTATACATGTATTCTGATCTAAATGAACTAAATGTCATGAAAATTATCCATTTATGTGTTTTTTTAAATCACGGTTCCGAACGTAGTCGGATACCTTAAGAAGACGAAGAAGCCAATATCAACAACTCGCTGAGTTTGAACGAGGTAGCATGATAGGTAGTAACTTGGTAACGAGGTAGTAATTTGGGAGGAATGTATCCACTGTACATGATTTCGGGCAGCAGTGGTCTCGGGAAGGCACTACCTTAAGAAAACTATGATTCAATCACGCATGGGTCACACTGACTGAGAAGACCGTCGTATTCGTCACATGGCTGGGGAACATCATAATGTATCTACAGCAGAAATTACAATTTTTTTTTTCGGCACCAGAATGACACAATGAGCTGCAACAAATAAATTGTTTGAGAAATGGCTCCCAGCCAAACGCCCTGTAGCATTTATACCATTAGCTCCAAATCACTGTCATCTGGGACCTCAGTGATGTCACGCTAGAGAGACCATTGGAGAGCGGAATGACGATGTGTTGCGTTCTCCTATCAAAGCTGTTTCTGTCTTGGTGCCAGTAATAATGTGGCGGAATGGAGAATATTAAAGGTCCCCTGAAAAGTCAGATTTTGGGTCCCAAGCCGTACTTGGAGTCAGTCAAGCTATGGACTCCCTAGAATTCTACCCCCTCCTCCCGTGATGTGGGTGTTGAGGGGGGTTTATGTTACACCACTGCAATGATGGCTGCATATTGATTAGAAGAAGTCCAGGTCAGCGCCTGCAAACAATCCTTCTATGGCCTAGAATAAACCCTGGCCTAAAATGGAGTTTGACCGGGATCGGTCAATTTTTTATTGTAGGAGCTCTCTCGAAGATAATTCACAAACTGACTACAACAGTCTGGCGATTCAAACTGTTGCATTGTCCTTAGGCTCCCTTTACACCAAACGACTCCGATTCATTCACCATCAAACTTGTCTGATCGACCGGCTTCGTAAGATTCGGCTTCGTAATTTCCCGCTCAAACCAGCGAAGATTCGCTTCCCGCATTCACACCAACCGAAACCGGTTCAATCCTCCGTCATTCTGACTTACGCATGATTCGGCAGGTCAGATTTTCTTCACTCAATCATTAGTCGCCGGGAGCTATTTCTTAAAGAAAAAGCGAATTCAAACAAAAAGAGTGTTTATTTTTATTGTTTTATGTTAGTGATTTTTTTCACATAAAGTTTTCATTTAAGAAACTGATTTCAAATGTTTGAAGATAATGAATTTCTGTTAGGGTTAGCATATGAGTTTGTTTTATGCCAATAGATGGCGCTTATATTTTTGGTATTCATAGTATTCTTTTCATTATGTAAACTAACTCTAGTTCTTGTCGCCGAGTGTGTAGGCTGTATTTTATCCCTGCTAATCTTGCACAAATAATAAAATTAATATTTTGCATGTATTATTTTATTCAATTTTAGAAATTTGAAAACCTTATTCTTCACTTTTAATACTTTAAAGCAAAATGTGTGTATTTTTTTGGGGGGAAGGGAATTTTCTGAAGGATGTTTGAAATAGCTTCAGAGATCAATTTGATAAGAATTTATTTAATTTTGGGAGAGAAAACAAAAATTAAATATTTATAAGAATGCTAAAATAAAATAAAACACCAATATTGTCGATAATTTTAATTTTTTAAAAAGCGATTCCATTTTATTACAACATAGAACTCAAATTTTGTTGTATGAAACAAACAAAATGTAAATGGCATGTAAAATTTTTAATTCATTAATATATTAGCAAACCATTTTTAGATGCATAATCAAAAAAATAGTTGTTATATGCTACAAAAGCTGTAGTATATAACAACATTTGAAATGACTTTTAAAAACATTAGATATATTATTTGTAAAAGCAATTGCATTATAATATAGTTACAATACATATTTATTTTTTGTTACTACTTTTCGACTCTAATTACATTCATACTAACAGGCAAAATATATAAAAAAAATAAATAAAAAAAACCGTTCTTATTTTTTTTTGTTTTTGTATTTCAATTTGTAAAAAAATGAAAAAGGATACGTTGGAAAAAAGCGAAACGTGAATCGTCTTAAAACATTAAAAAAGCATCCATTTGTCACAATTTGGGAAGAATGATTGACCCGTGGCGGTGTAAAGGCAAATCTCTGTTCATTCAGAATCACTGTGAATTGGAAGACCCTCAGACTCGGAATCTTTTGGTGTGAAGGGGGTTAATAAACATTAATCAGGGGGGGTTTTTAACCATAACGTGTCCCCCCCTTTGTAACCCAATATGCTCTTATTTTCAACTGTTACGTTGGCCTTTTAGATCACCAGGTTTCCTCAATCGGCACGTTTGGGACATCTGGGTGGGAATGATAGCTTTAACCCAACCAAATTAAACATTATATTGACCGACCAAGGCAACGGCTAAAATTTCCCTCTCCCCGCATCCGGTACTTGTATGACCTTTTGCCCTTTTCATGCGCATTTTTAAATTCTGGTGGTTTTACCGGTTTTTTTAAAGTACCATCATTTCCATTTGAAATACTTTTTTCGCGCTTTCATTAATTAACTAGTGATCTTGAAACTTTAACCAAAAATGTTTCCCATACAAATGCATTGCCGAAGTTTTATTAGTCGAAGATTTTTTTTTTGGGGTTGGGATGTTTTTTTTATCGGGGGTAAAAAAGTATCCGAGGTAACTAAAAAACGGCTGTGAACTAAAATGAACTTGTTTGACTTAAATAGTATTCTTTTTTTAGAAATAAAATGTGCAAAAAAAAAAAAATTTGGGAGTTATACAGACGCCGATAAATGAAACGAACAGTATTAAAATTTAAATTTCATTTTTGAATTAAAAAATCAACATCAATCTGGGTTTTCCCTCTATTTCACTTCGGGCAACAATTATATGCATCTTTATATGGTTTTTTTTTATTCAAATATAACAGGCTCCCCTGTACAAGATAAACAAAATATAAATACAATTCAATTGAAATAACAATTAATATACAATCATAATATTATTTATGGATAGTATTTGTATTTACTTAAATTTCAATGAACTTGATTTTTAACATTATTTTAATTGTTTGCATCATTGTCATCATTAATTTCAACAATGCTTAGACTTTTTGTACTTTCAGTTATTTCATTTTGTTCTAAAAAAGATACAATAGGCTTATGGTAACTAAAGTAAGAAAAAGGAAAATGTTTGATTCGAATTTATCTAAGTATCGCGTAAAAACCGCATCGATTGTCGTTTTATATTTTGTAGTACTGAGTTTTCGATCATTGGACATATTTAAATTAAGTGTTTCATTTAGAAATTCAATTAGTGGTAGATTTTTATCATCTGCACACAAAGTTAATATTGAAGTCTCCGCTTAAAATCATCGGTACATTATATTTTTGCAAATCTTTTTCAGTATTTCCAAACCTCTTCTTTTGTATAAATCTTGAAATTTTCAGCGAAAAAGTGTTGCTCATCTGTCTCATGTATTTTCAGGCAGGAAAACAAGCGGCAACCATTACTATGTATTGCCCATTCTCGGAATTGCAACGAGCAACACATATTTCACCTATATCAGAAACATTAACACCAATGCTTCTAGTGAATTTAGTATGTTTGTCCATATGTGAAGTGTGACGCATCTTGAGTATTCTGATAAATATCTACGCCTGCTGTTGGAACTTCGGGTCTTTTATAACTTACAACAAAGTTGAAATTCGAAATATCAAGTGGTTTGTTTTTCATACGAATTTCTTACAGAAGCAGAACATTTGACCTTTTTCCGATACTATCATTCTTTTAGTTCAGCTGCATGCGCATGCAAATTTTGGCAGTTGAATGAAAATATCGATAATCTTTCTTGTTGGAGATGAATTCTAGAAAAGTTTTGGTGACCGCTTGTAGTGTATCGTTTTGTAACCTTTTCAACTCTAACGTTAGATCCTCTCGATGACTTGTTGATCTTTTATGATTATCTGTTTCTGAAGCATTTAGATGTGTTCCTCTTCTACCAATCCAAAATTTCCAGATGCTACTAATATTTTCTTGAGTAACCAAAAATAAACCTTGAATCTTCGTTACTCTTGTTAAAGCTACGTATACTAATTATAAAATCGAATGATATAAAATTATAGATAATCATTTTGCAAAAAATAGCAAAGCACATATTTTATTTTTGACAATTTAAATTAATAAATAATGATTTCGAAATATTAAAATTTTAAATAAAATAAAATATTTAATGAAATTAAAGTCGTAGCTGTTTTCATTATTTTAAACTAAAGATTTTAATGATATAAGGTAATAAACTATAATTTTGCATTAATAACCATATTTTAAGCTTCAACGCATTATTCTTGAATTATTATAAGATTTTATAAAATTTTTAATTTCAAAATCCTCGATAAAAATATGATTAAACAAAACTAGAAGTCTGTTTTTCCACGGTAGTAAGAAAACGTCTAAGCCACTGTGAAATACTAATCCGGATTGCGTGATGCATTGCAGAGGTCAAATATTAGAAAATAAATAATACAAATTTTTCAAACGCCAGAATAAATACGAAGATTTAAAATAATTTTAAATAATATAAAATTTTCAAACGTTAAAATAAATACGAGTATTTAAAATAATTTTCCGTTATTTATTTTTTATCTTAAAAATATTGGTATATTCATTTAGTACTCACTATTGTACTGCACAATTATTCCTCAATTAAACGATTCAAATAATAATCAAACAAAAACACTATTTCAACAATGCACAGTATATACATAGTGAACTTTTCACTAAATCCATTCAATTTCACTTATAAGATATACACAACACTATACGTCAGCTGTATAGCTACAGATATACTGCTATAAGCATATCGGTGACGCGAACGCACGAGATTTCACCCATCCAAAAAGTGTCTAAGGCCCACAGCACACTGCGCGTGCGCCAGTCATGAGCATGTCGGTGACGCGAACCCATAAGATTTTCCCCTACCAAAATTGCCCAACGCGGCTAAAGAAGTTTTCACTTCAATAAAAAAAAAGCATATGCGAAAATTTTATAGATTGCAACAATACAAATGTACAGAAAAAAAGATGGTTAACGCTGCTACATGACTCAAATCCGGGGAAATCATCGGGTTTGCAATACAATTCAAGATCATTTTGTTGTACGCTGAATTTATAACTGGAATCCTTCAAGCTTGGGGCCCCTGGCGGCCGCCAGGTCTGCCATCCGCTTAATCCGCCTCTGATTGCATGACAGCTGAAGAAGAAAATCATGATTGCTGAACTATTTTATTTTTATAATAACTTTAACAAATTATTAAAAAAAAAGAAAGATCACACTTTTTAAATATGTTAAGAAATTTCACAGCTCAGGGATTTTTTTTTTTTTTTCAATATAAAAATATTTGATAAAACTATTTTCTTTCATCGAAAACCAGAAAGCATGAAAATAATTCCATAAAATTTTCAAATTTTCTCAATGCTATGTTAATTCTCTAATTCTAATTTATAATCAATATTTATATTACTAAATAAATATCAGCAAATTATATTCAAAACTCGATGCAAAAATATTACTCACTACTCCTAAATGGTGATTTTTCCGAACTTCTGAAGACATGATATACATACTCCGCATTTTTAATTGCATTAATGGTACCAAATATGTTATGTTTGTTTTGTGTTATGTATATTATAACCGTTCACCTTTTGGACGAGGGAGGAGGGAGGAATCAACACGTCAAAAGGGTCAAACGTGACTGTTTTTGTGTTCTGAAGGTTAAAGGAAAGTGTTCTGTTCAGCGAATTGCGATGCTTCATTAATGCTAAAAGTTCAAAAAGTCTCACAGGTTAATAAATTTTTACAACCAATTTCTTTTTCATAACCTCAAATAATAATTTTTAAACGATATACTGTGCTATTTGAAAGAGATTTCGTGGACTTATAAAGAAGTTAAACTGTTTCAAAGTCATTGCGTCATTTCATTGTAAGACGGAAGCTATTCTATCATCCATGGGCCATTGCACTAATAAGACAAGGGCTGTTTGACCAAAGTGTGTAATTAGAAAAATTCAAGATTGACAAATCACGAGTTCATTGCTAAGAAAAACTATGCCCTTTATATTTTAGTCCAGAAGTATAAGATAAAAGGCATTGTTAAAAGAAATCTGGCTCATGTCACTTTTTATCTTCCCCTTCGTATAACGAAAAGGATTTTGAAAGAATAAGAATGACAGAGTGGCACCTTAATCGCCATTAATCAACCTTCAGAAAGTGGGTGTTCAGATAATAAGAAGGAACCTGCATTACACTATTAAGAAAATAGGTGCTGCGTAAATGAGATTAAATACGTTTGCCTTACATCATGGCAAGATTACGATAGTTAATCATATTTGAATTGATTGTGTATTTGAATTGTGTATCATTAAATGTTGTCTGTGTTTGCAGTTGAAATAACTTAGATTTTAAATAATTTGAAAACATTCATTTTCTGTGTGTGTGCTGAACATTTTAGTTATAACATCCAGATCTTGATCAATGAAGTTGGAATAAAATAGCGGTTTCAACATTACAAACACATTTGAATAATGATATTAAATAACTCCTTCTCTTCTATATCCCGTATTTGTATCGAATACCGATATTTGTCTATAATTTTTTTATATTTTCTTATTTTACGATGTGACGAAAATTGTTTTAGGTACGTAAATAAATTATAATCTTAAAAAAACCTAAAAAACACACGCTTTTATGGTTAATCGAACTAAAAAGTAAAAAAATAATTCTTAATATAAGAATAAAAAGATTTACGAGAAAATTAATGTCATTGGGGTAAAAACGTGGGGTGCTCTATATCAATTTTGTTATAGTTTCTTACTAGTTCTATTCTGAAATGCTGAGTTAAAATATAGTACAAAGCACTTTAGTGGGAAAAGTCGGTCTAATATGGAGTGTGACCCCTGTGAACTGCTATATATACAAGTCTCACAACGAGCTGCCATACTGTTTATGAGGGTGTCAATAAGTATTTGGGGCAACAAAGCCCTTTTTTTTCCAAAAGCGGGGCATTTAATTCCTAAAGGGGAATCCTGGGAGGGAAGCTACTAAAAAATGGCTTTTCCTAGACCAGGGATAGCGAACCTTTTTGAGACGTGGGTCAAATTTTGTTCATGTATTTATTTTTTTTTTAGTACTAGTTCGTAGGTCACTAATGCCTATTTCTCCAGAGTTAAGTTTAAAATTTTTTTAACTGAGTACTTTTAAAACTAAACATCTTTAAAATTTAAATGGCTTAAAGGGTAAAAATAGGCGCGATTTGACGATTTAAAAAATTTTAGTGGGGTTAAAAATTCTTAAGTGTTTGGTGCAATTTGCAATAAGTGTTTGAATGAACAAGGAGTAACGAAAGTTACATACAATATATATTATGAAATATTATTTATTATAGTATATATATATATATATATACATAACAAAATTGATTATAAAGTATCTAATGAGAAATCTGTTGTGTGTAGTTTATTTTCAGATAGTTTTTTAATATTCGGTTCGTATTTCGTATTCATTAGTTTAACGCATTTTGCAGTCGCCCTGACAAGTCTATTTAGAATAGTTTACAAAGTTCGCTTAAGAAAACAATTTTTCACATGAATATGTGGACTCAAACATCGTTAAAAAAGCATTAACTAGTTTTTTCATTGATATAAAATTATTTGGTAAAGAATCCCATACGTTTGATATATTTTTAATTTTTACTGTGGGATTAATATTATATATCTGCGCTAATTTCACACAGTTTTCTTCTACTTCAGAAATCAATCTTCATATTTTGTTTTCTACTCTACGTTGCTTCGAAATTCAACTAATTCCGTTTCTAAAAATTATCATTACCTAACCACATACATTCGGTTAACTCCATTATTTCAAGTTCTGTTTTGTATGGATATAAAATAAAGTGCAATGTATTTCTCAAACTTTTTTAAATTGATTGAATCTCTCCTTAAAAGCGTGTTTTATTTCCTGCAGTCATTAAATATTTTTTAATAGCGTTTTCTTGAATGTCACACAACGGAAGTTTCAAAAATTATTGTGTTTTGAAAATGATTTTGTATTTGAGGAAAATATTTCATGATTTTCGTTTCTGAATCCTTAGTAAAGATGTTAAGTTTCATCATAAATTTTTAAATATTTTCAAGCATCGTGAAAACTATTGGTTCATGTCCTTGAATTTTTTTATTCAGTTCATTAAAATGCTGTGATGTCGCATAAAAATATTAAATCATTTAACCAACGTATATTGTATATTTCATTGAAACTATCGTCTTTTTCAATTAAAAAAAGCTTTTCTTCAAATTACATTATAAAGCGATTAAGGACGTGACCGATCGCACATTGTTGTATGTCAAAAATCCCTGAATAATGGCATTCAATTTCCTCTAAGAATAGTGCAAACTGCCGTTTATAAAGAGCTATTGCGTGTGTTTATAAAGTTGATTATTTTTATTACATTTTTAAACCATGCAGCACATAAAACTTGTTGGTGTATTATATAATGAAATTCAGTCTGAGAATGTGAAATATTTTGCTTAAGATACTGAATAAATCCTATGTCTTCCCCTACCATACAAGGTGTACCACCTGTTGTTACAGAAACTATTTTTTGAAGGTCAAAATCCATTTTTTTTTAAATGCAATATCAAATTCTTCAAAAATATCAAGACGGGTGTACTTCCCTTTTAACATTATTAGTTTTATTAACTCTTCTTTTATTGTATTTCTATACTTATACGGAGCAAAAATTGCTGATTGCACATAACCATTTACTTCATTACTCTCATCTAAAGCAGGTGAATTCACTTCTGCATAATTTAAGTCGTTATGTATTTGCGAAAAAATATTTTTTCTTATTCTATTATTTGATCTTTAATTATATTGCGACTTATAGTTAACTCATTTATACGCTTTATAATCAAGTCTTTTTCTGTAAAATCAGCAAACAATGTAGGACTACATTTTAAAAACGCTTTTTTTTTTACAAATTCTCCTTATGAAAGGGGTTTCCCTAGGCGAACAATGCAATGGATAACTTGGAAACTAGAAGGTGTATTGTTATTTTTTGGAACCAAAAAACTTTTTAAAACACTGCTTTGAGAAAAATTCTCCTTTTTCTTTTGTAAAAAATCTGTTTTTCTTTCTCATCTGTTGACATAAGATTAGAATGCAACATTTCAAAATGACTTTTTATATTATATGTACGTGAAGTCACTTTTTCATTACAAATTACACATATAACCATTTTATTCCTTTCAATCACACCATATTTATTAAACCATTCAGCTTGATATGACCTAGAAGTTGTATGGGGCCGGTTTTTAATTTTTTAAGAGGGTAGGTTCAGAATTTCGACCCAAAAACTCATTTTTCACTTTTCCTATTTTTATAAAATATGAACTTTTACGCTTCTAATGGTGGAAAAATTATCATTCTATGTGCAGTGAAAGTAATTTTAATAATTTTTTGAAAATGTTTTATCACCTGTCAGAGTCCACCTTGCCATGCCCACTCATATGTAAACAAACTTTTTTTCTGCATTGTAAGCCCCCAATTTCACTATTTTTTTTTTCATTATTATTTAAAATACTTTGAACGCGGCAACGTCTAGTAAAAGAAATGAAGTGAAGCAAATGCTTTTTTTATTTGAAACGTGCTGTTCGCATTGGATTTTGAAAGTATTTAAGTAGCTTTTCTTCTGGCTACATTTACTAATATTTTAAAATTTGTCATATATTTCCTGGTAATTTTTGCTTTTTAAACAATTTTTCTCACAATGCTACGTTTTAAAAATAGAATTTTTAAGAAAAGAAGAACAGCTTGTTTGCATTCACAGTCGTAGGTAAGTGAATCCATTAACAATTTGAATGTTTCTGCTTCAGCCAAGAAGCTAAAATCCTGTATGGATTACAGCAATTTTCTTGGGGAAAATGGAAATATAAATGAAATTATAAATAAGACTTTATTGTCTGAAGCTATAAAAATATCTGTTGTATGTAAAGAATGCAAAAATAATAGTATTTCAATTAAATTTTTAAGAAAAGTTCAAGGCTTGGCCACAGAATTTTCTTTTTCTTGCGAAACTTGTGGATTCAGCCAACCATTTCTAAATACTGATATATATGGTTTCATGTAATGGAAAAGAGACTAAGTATTATGAAATCAATATACCCGGCTTTCATATGCAATGAGATGGATTGGTAAAAGTAAGTCTTATGCTTAAGTTTTGTGTGAAGTTATGAATTTACCAACTCCATCGCAAAGATTTAATAAAAAGGAATCAGGATTAGATACAGCCGTAGAGACTGCAGCTAAAGAAGCCAAATATGTCAGTGGACATTCTGATATACCAGTTGCTATTGATGGTACTTGGCAAAAGCATGGTCATTATTAATGGTGCTGTTATTGAAACAAGTGTTTATACCGGCAAAGTGCTTGATGCTTCAATTTTTATCAAGATTTTGTAAGTGCCCCAACAAAATGCATAATGAGATCTGTAAGGCTAATCATTTTGGAAATAGTGGAAGTATGGAAGTTTCAGGAGTCATCGAAATCTTCCAACGCTCTGAAAGTTTGCATGGTCTGCGCTGTACCAAACTTTTGGGAGATGGTGACTCCAGAGCGTATAAAGCAGTTAACGAGTTTCAGCCGTATGGAGATACAGGTATTGAAAAACTGGAATGTGTTGGCTATGTTGAGAAACGGATGGGGACTCGACTACAAGCTTTAAAACTAAAAACGAAAGGTAAGAAATTAAGTGACAAAAAACATTGGATGATCACGGTAGACTTACAGACGGTGAAATTGATAAATTACAGCGTTATTATGGATTGGCTATCAGAAACAATACCGATAGTATTAATTCAATGAAGCGAGCCATTTAGGCTACATATTTTCATAAAGCATCTACATATGCATATCCACTACATGGTCTGTGCCCAACAAACGAAGATACCTGGTGTGAATATAACAGAGCAATTACAATAGGTGAAGTATATAAACACAAGGACACACCTTGCCATCAGAAGTGCTCAATTGTATCAAAAATGTGTAAAGGAATTATCAACTCCTAACCTCCTTGCCAAATACTTACATGGTAAGACGTAAAACTGTAACGAAAGTGTAAATTGCATAATATGGTCACAGATACCGAAAACATTTATGTGCGACTGGGCACATTAAAAACTGGAATACTGGAAACTATTGCCTCCTACAATCAAGGGAATATCACTAAATGTCATGTTCTTGCATCATTAGGTATATTTCCAAGTTTTTACACAGCTCGAGCAATGGAAACAGCTGATCGGGAGAGACTACGAAAAGCAAATTATGACATTTTACAAAATTCTAAAGAAGCAAGGGTGAAAAAAAGGCATAAGAAATGTATATTAGAGGATACTTTAGCAGAAGAAAGAAAAAACCCAATCTATGGAGCTGGTATGCATTAATTACAAGTAAGTTTTTTACTAAAATCCATTTTTCTCAAAACTAACATTTTTACTATATAAGGAGCATTTTTTCCTAAGCTACTGCATTTAACAGCTTATAACTTTGCATAGTTAATAAGTACACTCTAATACATACTTTAATCAAGGGATTTTAAAAATAATATATTCTGACTTAATTTATAGCATTAAACATAATGAAATTTCACTGTTTTTGAAAAACCAGATATGTGCAAAAAATAATTTTTTAAAAAATAACTAGACATCTCTTCTATCCATAAAAGCTCTGATTAAAGTATGTAATATGGTCCAAAGAACATTCACTAAAAAAATTGGAAATTTTTATTCAATAGAATGTTTATAAATGTTAATGAAAAATACCTATTTTTAACATTACTGAGATACAGATCCTGTTTCGTGAACTTACCCCCTTAAGCACCGACAAAGTACAGGCTACAATTAAAAATATTAATATTTAGAATACAATTTTGAAGAAATTTTGTATTAACGTGCCTAATATACATACACATAAAAAATATTACTTTTAAATGCGTTAAAAATGGATATCACTAAATTCAACACTAATACTGACTGGTACAGGCGCGCCTTAAATTGCGAGCCAAAAATTGCTAGTATCGAGAATAACAGACATACGTATGGCAACCCTTGGTGCATCACAAAGTGTAACAGATAGGGGACGATACAAGTGCTATGGAAGTCACTTTCTGCAAACATAACTGAACATAACCGTACAAAAGTACATTTTATCCGAAGAAAGTGCTTTAAATATGGTTATTTGCTTTGGTTTGTCTATATTTTTTTTCAACAAACAATATGTGAGCAAAATTGTACATTTTATTTGATATTTTGTAAACACTTTTGGTTTATTTCAAATACTACATACTTTCATATACATTTATTGTCATTTGCGTAACTTTGGATCCGCATTTGGATGCAAACTGAAGGTTATAGACAGCATTTAAATTGCTTTTGTGTCAATGCAGTGCTTGAAAAAATACAAATAGGATGCAAATAATGCACATAAATTAGAAAATCTAAATAAACCCGCGTAAGCAAACAAGTGGTTGCCTAGCAATCGTGGATTAGTTAAAAAACTTGCCTAAATCAGTGTCTGACCCACGGGTCATAGGTTCGCCATCACTGTCCTAGACCATCCCAAACATATTCAATAAAATTGTGATCCAGAGACCTCGAAGGTCAATTTATCTTGCGGATATCCACTCCTTCATGAAATTCATCTTCAAAGTGAGTTCTGTGTGGCCACGCATTATCGTTTATAAAAATGTAGCCCGGACCCATAGGGCCCAGAAAAACCTCCCGTAGGCTTCCAGGATCTTATCTCTATAGCGCTGTGGGTTGACAGTACCCGCATCAAAAATGTATAGCGATGTACGACTACTCAACATTATGCCACCACACACGAAGATTCCTATGCCACCAAATCTGTCGAGTTATGTTTCGAAGGAGGGATGAAAGTGAGCTCTATCTTCTCTCCGGGTGAAGACCCGAAGAGAATAACGTTGGTACGTTTCAAACTCATTACTGGAAAGAACATGCCCCATATTCTTGTGGTGTCCACGACTGATGTTTTCAGCTCCACAATATCCTTTCTTTCCTACTGGATGCAGTCAAAGGGACTCACAAGATTGAACGCAGGACGTAAACGGCAATCTCTGCAAGACGGCTGTAGACTGTTTGCCTGGAAATTCTTCTTCCAGACACAGCAGACAGGTCACGAGCAAGCTGAGGAGCCGTGGTCCGCCGATGACGTCGTGCGCTTAATGCTAAGTAGCAATCCTGGGCAGATGTCGTTGCTCTGGTTCGACCATGATTGACCTTCCTGGTGACAATGCCACTTGTTTGGAATTGATTCAATAACCGAGAGACCACTTTCGGTGCCCCTTGTAACCATCGAGCTACCTCCGCTTGAGACTGGCCAGCTTCAAGCCTACCAGCGGCTCTTCATCTCAAGGAATCATCTAAGCCACTGATTCCCAAAGGGGTCTATGACGACTTGCAAGGGGTCCCCGTCAGTGAAAAAAATAATTGAGGGGTCCATGAGGTGTGAATGGGGTCCTGCGATAGTTGCTCTCCTTAAATCGGATCGTGACTTTAATTTTAAAATAAAACACAATCATTTGGAAGCCAAATTTTACCTATTTAACATATTTACTTACTAAATTTAATGGGGTTTATTTGCATTTACATATGGTGACAACATATATTTTATTTAAACAAGGACCATAATTTCAGCTTTTCGTGCCAAAATTAGACTAAAGGGACGTCGCGAATTTTTCCAGTTTCTCATTTTGTTACAATTTGCCAGGAAGATGGCGTTTTAACCTACGTTCAACATTTAAATGCCTTCTATTCCGATTTTGAAACTAGATTTGAGAATGCTTTGACTTTTCTAATTACCACAGTAGGCAATGAATTTATATGGTTACATTGTGAAAAAAAATGTTATATTACAAGAACTGATCGGAATAGGCAGTAACGGAGATCTTAGAAATAGGTGTCAGCAATTTTGGCTTTAAAAAGATATATACATGTTATTTATCCCGAATTATGGAATATTGTGAGAAACTCTTTTTAATTGCTTTTCCTTGTGAGAAAAAGTTTCACTACTGTGATTGCAAATGTAAAAAAAAAAATTAAACACGGATTCCAAATGTTGAAAATTTATTATTGAAGCGTCAGATTCATCCCTCCTATGAAAAGCATTTTTGTATGTTGCTCAGTTATTTTATGTAACAGCTATTTTAAGTATTATAAAATTTTAATTTAAAATTAATCATAACATTTGTTTCTTAAGTTTTGAATGATATACTTCACTACAGATAAAAATTTAAATCTTTTAACGTAAGTAGCTCCATACCAGCTCTCAAAATGATATTTAAGTTGATACGTATGCAAAATTAAATATTAGGTAAGTAGGGGTTCTACCAACAGATGAAAGACATTGCAAGGGGTCTATGAGAAAAAAAAGTTTGGGAACCTCTGATCTAAACGATTAGGAGAAGTCATTCGCACTCCAAGCAGACCAACTTGTTTGTTTTAATGCAATACTGTAAAACTGGAGGCGAAATTCCCATATGCTTGAACAGTCTCAATCCAGTAATTCTGCAAAAACTAACACTAAACAATATCTTTTCCTAAATTGAAGGTTGATATTGTACTGCTAGTTCTTCAAAATATATAAAATACAAATTCTATCAGTTTTACTGAAGGCATTTTAAATTTCTGACAAAGAACATGTTTGTGACCTTAATTTTGGAAATGAGCATATTTGTAATGTTAGTTTTGCTGTTATTTATTTAGATTTTTAATTAAAATTTCTACATTTATAAGGAACTATCTATGTTGTTAATTGTTAATTATTAATTAAAGACAAATTTTTATGTGTTTTCGGGTACTATCAAATACACTACACCTTTATTATAAAAATAAAGAAATTGAAGCTTACTGATTTTCAAAGTTACCTCGTGATCGATTGGGGTTTGTTCATATATTATTTTAAACGTAAATATATAACTGCTCTTTAACATGCTTTTTAAATTATTTACAAGTTAAGATATTTCTTTTAAAATTATTATAAATGAATTGCTTTTTTTAAGATAAAAATTACGTTCATTTCTTTCGAACCATTCAATTATTCTCCGTCTGAGTAAAAATACATAATTATTTATCATTCGAATATTTATACAGAAGGATTCCACAAAGAAACTTCTGAGTAAACAGAAATAAAGAAAGAATGCATATAGCTAGACATTGAAAAAATATCGAAACAAGTAATTAAAAAAAAAAAAATTAACGTCAATTCCTACAAAAACGTATTGGCGCCATCTATTGCATCTAATTGTAACTACAATTGAAATAACGCAAAATAAAGTTAAAATTTAAAAAAAAAAAAAAAATGGCAGTTATAGAGATTGCTGATAGAAGTGAAAACTTAGAACTTTTTTAGTATTAAAATTTGAAATTTCATAATGTTTGAATTAAAATTATCAACATCAATCTGATTTTCACATCTGAGCAACAATTATATGCATGTTTATATGGTTTTTTATTATTCAGATATATAACGGGCTCTGTACAAGATCATGACAAAATATAAATACAATTCAATTGAAATAACAATTAATATACAATCATATTATTTATGGATAGTATTTGTATTTACTTAAATTTCAATGTGCTTGATTTTTAACATTATTTTAATTGTTTGCATCATTGTCCTCATTAATTTCAACAATACTTAGACTTTTTGTACTTTCAATTATTTCATTTCGTTCTAAAAAAGATACAATAAGCTTATGGTAACTAAAGTAAGAAAGGAAAATGTTTGATTCGAATTTATCTAAGTATCTCGTAAAAACCGCATCGATCGTCGTTTTACATTTTGTAGTACTGAGTTTTCGATCATTGGACATATTTAAATTAAGTGTTTCATTTAGAAATTCAATTAGTGGTAGATTTTTATCATCTGCAAAGTTAATATTGAAGTCTCCACTTAAAATCATCGGTACATTATTATATTTTTCGCCAAATCTTTTTTCGAGTATTTCAGAACCTTCTTTTGTATAAATAATCAAATTTTCGAATAAAAATTGTTGTATCTGTCTCCTAGATTTTCCAGGCGAAATATAAACGTCAACCATTAATATATATTGCCCATTTTCGAAATCGCAACGAGCAACACATATGTCGCCGATATGATAAACATTAAAAATATGATTGAACAACTAGAAGTCTGTTTTACCATGGTAGTATAGAAAAACGTCTAAGCCACTGTGAAATACTAATAGTACAGTCATATGAGGGTTTCACTGAAGAATGAGAGATAATAAGCTGAAAATTGGTACAGACCTTTATTTTGGCACTCTAAATGTCTCAAAAGTCTCATAAAATCTCGTGTCCGCATCTTAAGATATTTAAGGTCAAAGGTCAAAAAATAGGGTTTTTCTTACAAATGTCTCGTTTCTTATGGCTTAATGCTATTCACATTTAATATAAATATTGTAGAGAATAAAATTTTCTATAACTTTTTTTGTTTGAAACATTTTTTATACATCAAACCATCTTTGAGATAAAGGGCGTTGAACGCGCTGCGCTTAGCTATCTCCAGCGTAATGCAAGGTCAGTCATAAGTCACATGATATAATACGCCGTATAAAGTCTATAAACCTTAAAAATATACGTAGTTAAAAACATTTGGCATTTTTTTATTAATTATTACATTACATTTAGTAATAAATTTCATGAATCAAGTACATATATCTTTTATAACTAGTTTTGAAATACACTGTTCGCATAGTTCAAAAGTTGTTGACAGATATGCGTAGATTATTTTTTAATTATATTCTACTATTATATATATTCTAATTACATTTAAAGTAGAAAAAATAAATCAAGTAATTTTTAATTATATTTTTATTTAGAAATATCGTTTTATACAATTATTACAAGACAGTTTCCTTCTTGGAATACTTGAGCTAGTTGATCCAAATTCGGAAGATTGTCTAATATTCTAATGAACATTTTCCTCCTTTTTTTAAAAAAATGCAGATATTTTGTCCGCCCCCAAATGTAAAAATTTAAAAAATTGTTTTTACGTGATATTTATCAAAACTTTTGTAAGAGTATATTTGAGTTTTAACATTCCCTTTAACAATTTTTTTAAAGAACACTTCTTGATGTGATTGAGTATGTACAATTAAATTGACGAGCAAATCAATATCTTCTCTTACTATGACAGCTGTCTTATGTTGTTCCGATTCTTCAATAGCTGTTTCTACGATAAGAACATCTACATCACCTCTGGCCTGTTTTTGTCGTGGTATCAACAGATACTAATTTCCATTCAGAGTAGAGAAGTTGATAAAAAGTAATTAAACACGTTTTTGGACATGTAATTTGGCAATATTTGCAGCACAATGTGAAGTAGTATAAATTGTGTCTACGGTACTGGCAGGATGATCAATAAAAGAAAGAAACATAACCTGAGAAGAAGAAAAGTCCTTATTATTTTTAGTTAGCTATTCGAGAATGCCATTCCACCCAGACAACGATGAAATATTCTTCCACATTTTCCGTATAACTGCAAAAAATCAACTCCGTTAAAATTCTTTTCTGTTAATGCTCGATCATCATGTAGATTTTTGACTTGAATTCTGCTACATCTAGGTACAATTGGTTTTTCATATGCTAGAAGAGAACTTTATGTGATATTGCTACTAACTATTTTGCACTTGATTTGGTTGTACATCTTTATATACGGTCAATATACATCTTTTGGAGTAACGATCTTAATCATCCCCATAACATGGAAGTTTTAAACCATCAGGGTATGGACATTTATATCGGCATTGTTCCAACATATCGTACAAACGCGCCGGGATTCGGATGATAAATACGAGGCTGTGGATGTAAGCTTTAAATTTCGTACTGTACAGTCTTACCATAAAAGCTGAAAAATCCCAAGCTATAAAAGCCATCTTTAGTTTTTTAATCTATACTTCATGAAAAAAACGAGGCTTAATAGTAGCTGTGATGAAAATGATCGTTCTTGTAATGCAGCCATTATTGCATGACTTATTAACGTGCATTTTGTTTTTGAATTAGCTATTTTTCTTTTTATGTTTTTCGTTATGACTTCCTGTAAAAAATGCAATAGACTTTTTGGTATTTATTGATTTACCTTTCTTGATTTTCCTTGATTAACATTTTACTTGGAGGTAGATAAGATCTGGTTTCAACGACAGATGACTGAATGTCTTCACGAATAATATCTGGTGCAGCTTCTACAATTCACAAAAGTTCTTCGGGATCCCTTTTTTATTATCATACCAAGCTTTTGATAATATAATAGCTTGTGCATCCCGAAAAAATATGATTGTAAAAAATTTTACTTTTGTTGTAATTATTATATATGTCAAATGCTTTTTTGAAGTCTCGTAATTATAGTTTTATCATTTGGTACATACCCCGTCAGGACATCTCTGAGCTCTTTCAATGTAAATTGCGAATCATCGTGATTTTCGATGTAATTAAAAATCTCTGCCATAGCTTCTGAGACTTGATTATCTTGGCGAGGCTTCTTCTCAGTAGATGGTAGTCGATTTAAGAAATTAGCTTCAGAAGCAATCAAATCATACTCACAAAGTATATGATCTTTCACTAATTCTCCTATAGAATCCCTACGTTCTGCCTTTTTTTTAAACATTGTCTTTAAATTCAAGAGTACTCACTTTACTGATCTTGAGCCTGTACTTCTCTTTTTTTTTAGTCTCTGTTGCTTCATCAGCTACTTGACCCCAAAATAAACAGAGCTTCTTGAAATCAAACGCTTCTTTTCTTTTACGAGGTACACTATGGTGTTGAAAAATATTCGCTTTTTTCAATGTGTCATTTCGGTGTTGAAATCGAATTTTTACTTATGTACACTTTTCGGCACTCGATATGTACATTCTCGAGGGTTGAATAATTTAAAAAATCTATGTGACCGTCATTTCGTTTGATACTGGCTGCTTTTAAAGTTTTTAAACCCCGCACTACATTAACAGGATCACCTTGTGATAACGATTCCTTACATATAAAACACAAATCAGCCATAACTCTCAAAATGTTACGTTTGTCGTTGCCAAAATACAATTTAAAACAAACGAATAAACGGGTCTAGTAAAACTGGTTTGTTTGAAAAGGAATCTGTCTTTACTATACAGCTAAACATTTGTCTTTTAACTAGCTATAAATAGAACGTTCGTATAATAGGAGTCCGCAGGTCCAGCTATAATCTCTGTACAGAAAGAAACAAATTGGAAGGTTTATACATTTTAAAGAAATTGTACTTCATTTTTTTCCACTTAAAATATAATTAGCATATATTAAAATATAATTGAAGTCTATAATTTCAGTTAGCTATTTTTTAATTACATGTACAGATGAGGGTTTTTAAGAAATATACTTGATTAATGAAAACTACTATAAATGTAGTGATTCATAAAAAATGCCAGTTGTTTGTAACTATATATATTTTTAAGGTTTATAGACTTTATACAGAGTATTATATCCTGTAACTAACGGTTGATCTTGCATTATGCTGTAGATAGCTAATCGCTGCGCGTTCAACACCCTTTATCTCAAAAATGGTTTGATGTATAAAAAATGTTTCAAACAAAAGTTATAGAAAATTTTATTTTCTACATTTCTCCTTATATTAAATGTAAATTGCATTAAGCCATAGGAAAAGAGACATTTGCAAAAGAACCGATTTTTTTACCTTTGACCTTAAATATCTTAAGACGCGGACAAGAGATTTTGTGAGACTTTTGAGACAACATTTAGAGTGCCGAAATAAAGGTCTATACGAGAGAATTTTCAGCTTATTATCTCTCATTCCGTAGTTGACCCTTATTTTTGACTAATATGACTGGACAATAATCCAGATTGCGTGATGCATTGCAGAGGTTAAATATTAGAAAATAAATAATACAAAATTTTCAAACGCCAGAATAAATACGAAGATTTAAAATAATTTTAAATAATATAAAATTTTCAAACGCCAAAATAAATACGAGTATTTAAAATAATTTTCTGTTATTTATATTTTTTATCTTAAATTATTAGTATATTTATTTAGTACTCACTATTGTTTTTGAACTGCACAATGATTCTTCAATTAAACGATTCAAATAATAATCAAACAAAAACACTATTTCAACAATGCACAGTATATACACATTGAACTTTTCACTAAATCCATTCAATTTCACTTATAAGGTATACACAGAACTGTACGTCAGCTGTATAGCTACAGATATACTGCTATAAGCATGTCGGTGACGCGAACGCACGAGATTTCACCCATCTAAAAAGTGTCTAAAGTGGCTAAAGAAGTTTTCACTTCAAATAAAATTTAATTAATGAATAATTATTTGAAAAAATTTTTTAACATCAACTGTCATCCACTACAAGTTTAAAAAATGTATTTGAACTTGATTGGATGAATAGAAAGTACTTTATTAACGATTGAAAATTTATAAAAGATAAATAAATAGAAAGTGTGAGCTAATAGTAGGAATTGAAAAAAGTATATAAGATTCGAGAAAATAATATTAAAAATTGGTGCAACTTTTTAGGAGTACCTTTTATAAACTCTTCTTTTATGCTTTAAGCCTTTTCTTTCGAATCTTATTCTTAATTACTCCGATAATTTTTGCCTAACAAATCCGTACTTTTCATTTAGTATCATATTGTCTGCAGAGCTAATTAAGCTGCACTTTGGAATTCAAGGGAAGTCAAAGGGAAATTTTTGTTAGAACATTTAAATATTCTGTGTATTAATTAAGTGTTGTTTATATTAAATTAAATAATTAATTAGACGAACAAAATGATATTGTGACTCCAGTTTTAATATTCATTCATTTACATATTTCATTTCAAACAATTAACGTACAATTTGTACATGGCGTGACTCAAACCATAATATCTTCAGCATTTGTAAAGTAATCGTCACTGTAAAACTTGTATCTGTCTCAATCAATTTGTTTTCTTGATTGATTGATTGAATATTAACATCGCACTGTTCAGCAAAACGAGGGCTTTTGGCGACGGACCACGTAATTTTGAACCATGGTCAAGTGATGTGGACGACACCTGAGCTGGCACCCCCTCCCTCTCCTAACTACCACACCACACCAACGGGAGGACGTTTCAGCTCTCGACAGATTTAACGTGCATCGCTGCCCTACACGGCGGGTCTTTGGTGGTACTGGGCTCGAACTCGTGATAAGGCAAGCCACGGGCCGATACTTATTATCCTTTACTGTAAACTGAAATATGAGTCATTATGCATTATATTACGTAACAATAATCTTGAGTATGTATGAAGAATATGTGAAGTATTTGGAAGTCACAGTTTAAAAGAAATATTTTCGTTTTAGTTTAAGAAAAGTACTATTTTATTTAGTTCAAAAGTAATTATTGCTTTCTATATAATATTAAATTTTAAATTATTAAATCTGTTAAAACTTTTATACAACTAATAATTTTTATCAACGTTTAAAAGACTTAAGTTTTTGGTGGTTTGTATAATATGAATTTCGATTATTTTTTCGGTAGGGTGTAAGCAGTGGGGTTAATGGACAATATTAGGGTCCCCCTGTAAAGTCAGGTTTTGGGGCCTAAGTCGTACTTGGTGTTAGACAGACTTTGGGCCTACTAGAATCTTGCCCCATACCCGCGAAGCAGGAGTGTACTTTACGTCATTGAGTGTGAGCAGAATTGGTGTAATTACAGTTTCTTAAACTTTTTACAGTAATTTGTGATGTACATTCTACACACACAGTTCAAGTTCAAAATATTAGAATAAAATTTTTAAGAAAGCATTGCATTGTGTTATAAAATGTATTATTATACGTGTCTATAGGTTGCAATAGACTAGTGATCATGGTCACGAACTCGTGGTCAGCCCCCTTGACCCCTGTTTAAAATGACGCGGTGCGTCGACAATATCTCTTGGGTAGCTTCAAAGTACGACACTAATGAAAACTCACTCACACACATGTCTAAATATTTCATACAGATTTTATTTAAAAAATATTAAAATTATTTTTTAAAACTAAATATTCATAGAGGCTACTCAAATTATTATAATGTTTGTGTGAAATTTTGTAACTGGTCATTCTTTTTGATAAAATTTGCATAATTGGTGCCTCCGTAGAGCTATTACGAGTATAAAGGATTTGTTTGAAAATTAGCTTTAGTTAGTTGGGAGTTAAAAATGGGCAGTACGAAAGGTATATAGGACTTAACTAAGACTGAAATAGTGAATCTGCATAATGAGGGATTTAGCTAACAGATGATTGCCGAAAAAAATTTTCTATCAAGAAGTTGCAAGTCAAATTTTAAAATATTTTTAAAATCAAATTTTGAAAGTAATCGGAAAAACATTTGTGGTAATCAACAAAGCATTTTTCTGACACGTATCGTGAGGAAAAATCGCTTCATGAACTTGATATTTTTCTATAGAAAGTGGTGAGGATAAGGAGTGGATATATTGACTTCATAAACTTGATTTTCAGACATATGTGCACAAGACAAAATCGCTATTTACACAAATCGCCCATGTTAGGACCCCTGTAGCTCGGGGGGCCCCGTGTTATTGATATAGCTGATCCGGTGGTAGCCACGACCCTAGATGGTGTATATATATATAGATAAAAAAGATTTATATTTTTATATAAATATAAGATCATATAAGTATTTTTTAAAACTTATTTCAGCTCTATTTCGTAATAAGTAAAAACTATGAAGCAATATAAATTTCTGAAATGTGCATACTAATACCTAAAAATTAGATGAAGTCTATTTCTGAGTGAAAAAGAAATTGTCCCATTATGTCTACATTTCTAAGTTTATTTAAATGCGTAGGGAGAATCGTTCTTTTAATATATTTCTCTTGATATGTTTAAGAATATCCTTTATGGAAGAGTAATTGTGAAAAAACAATAAATTTGCGCTTGAAAGTGTTTTTAAGATAACACTATATAATTGTTATATATAATAAAATAAAAATTCTCTCAGCAAATTCCAAATGGATTGGAAGAAAAAAAATGTTTGTGGAGAAATAAAACAGTAGACACCTAGATGGCAGCACGAGCAATAGAAATTAAATTGAAGGAAATATGAAAAGAAGCCTTCTCATAAGGCTGCCATCTATCAAGAACTTTTGACACTAAAAGTTTTGCTTATTGATTTTTTATTTTTATTTAAAAATAAATGTATACACTAATTGCTTTAAGCCAATTTTTGTCTTAAAAATATTCTAATTGATTTTTACTTACAGAAAATATTTAACTTTATTTCTTCGAATGTACTATAATCATTCAAACAAAATTATCTCTTCATTTTCCTCATTAACTCTTTTAGACTGAAATAATGAGTTATAACTGAACTCATTCAATGTTCAAATCTTCAACTGCGTTTTCTCTTTAATTCAAATGTATATCATATGATTATTGCAGAATACAATATATACATATATTTCATAGGTTTTTGATAGTAACGAAATAAACATAATTTTTTTTAAAAAAATAGTGTCGACACATATTTACAAATTTTTTACAATATCTGTCACTCTCGACATATACACTCAATAAATCAAAATGTGGATTGCATTTGATATTTTTTATACGACACACTTAGTCCTTGATCAATTTAAATAACTTTATTTTTTTAAAATTATCAATACATAACAATTTTTTAATGGTTTTCATAACATAGCAATTTGAACCAATAAAATTCAAATTAATTTTGTTTCTGTTTTCTTAAAAAAAATTGTAAAGTCTTCCAGCTGTTCATGATGAGCCTATTTCGAAATGCAATTTACTTGTGTAGTTTAACACCAAACATTTCTTTCAATGAACTTATTTTGTAAATGAATGGCTTATTAGATTCAGTTTTAAAAAACAGCTTAAATTATTGTTAAAATGTTTCACTACGATGAACTATTCTATTTAATCGAGTAACATGTTTGAAATTTTTTAAAAAAAATTCTTCTTTTCTTTAGGTACAAGATTTAATGTATAAAAGTGATTGTGTGATTTATATTCCTTCGTATAAAATAGTTTAAATCAAAATCAGATTGAAAAATTTAAGCTTCTTAGCTTCCCATTTTTGCTTCGTAAACGTGTTGACAAAATCGGTAGATCGTATAGTTGAAACTTTCATTTGAAGCTGTTATACAAACTGAGTACAAAACTTCTGGGCGAATAAGTTTTTATAAGTTTGCTTATATATTTTAATCATTCAATTCCTTCTATTAACTTACACTCTCTATATATTATTTATCTTGTTAAAATTTTCAATCGTTAATAAAATAATTTCTATTCGTCCAATCAAGTTCAAATAATTTTTTTAAACTTGTTGTCGATGACACTTGATGTTAATACAATTTTTTCAAATATTAATTTATTAATTAAGTTTTATTTTTTAATCTTAAATTTATTCTGCGTTATTTGCCCTTGTAGTTACAATTAGCTGCTACAGATGGCGCCAGTATGTTTTTTCTAACAAAGTAAGAATTGACATTGAAATTTTTTTTTTATATATTACTTGTTTTTTCAGATTCCCTTTCCTCCGTAGACACATTTTTTTAACAAAATTTGAACAATTATAAATCAAAGGATTCAATTAAAATGAAGTATAAAATGACCAAGAATTCTGGTTTAAATATTTTTTGCTTTTGCTAAGGTCGTTTTTATTCTTAAAATGTTCAAATGAGCATTTTTTTTTCCTGTAACAAAATAATTATTCTTCATAAAATAAATGTTTTTCTATTCTTCAATAATTTTGAATTTCGTATTTTGCTTCAAAAATAAAGAATTTTTAATTGAAAAAAAAATACTCTTGAATAAAAAATATTCATTTCCATTTGTTTTCTTAAAATTAAAACATAGATATGATGATATAGACTTCGTCCTCGAACCTCTGGTGTCATCTTTGGACCCAACTACTGATAAACGTTTTCGGATCCGCACTGAGCTTACCCAGGCGGTTTCCAAAAAAGAGTAAAATACCTTAGTTTTAAGGTTACTTGGCCTGGAAACGATAGACACCATGTATCCTGAACCTGACTGGGTGCATTTCTATACTAATGGAAGTCTTTTGAAGGACTCTGACAGCGTAGGAGCATGGGTGTATAACGACCTTTTCTCTTTTTATTTAACAACTGGAAAACTCCCAACCGTTTTTGATGGTGAGGTTGCTGCTCTTCAAGTAGCCCTTGAGCAGTTGCATTGACATCTGAATGGCTTTACTAGGGCTGTTGTCTTTTGTTATTCTAAAGTGGTGATTTTTGCTGTGAACTCAAATTCTACTCCTGCTTCCGCTAACATTCTTGACTGTAAAAAAACTGCTGCAGAGTTTGTCTGAGTACTGTAAGGAAATCGTCTTGCAGTGGATCCCTGGACACTGCGGTGTAACTGGTAATGAATTAGCGGACCACCTAGCAAAGAAGGGAACTTCCATTCAACAGACAACAAGAAAAGCTCTCCTTTTTATCTGTGTCAAACGTATTAAAAGTATTATTAAGAAAAAGCGAATGATCTCACTTCAATTCAATATACAGAGAGAAATTTCAATAAGATCTGGTGGAATAATTTTAAAGATTTTCCCACGGGGCCAAGACGTAAAGCAGTTGCCGAGTTTTGTCTGGCTACCGATCACGACTGTCTTCCCAAATATCTTCATCGGATTCATGTTGCCCAGGCCTCTTTCTGCACGCTCTGTGTTGTTTGGGAGGACATGGATGCTGACCACATCTACCGCTGCCGAGCACTAAAGGACTCCTCTTTGTGCGAACTTAATTTTCAGCTAGGGACTTATATTGGATTTATAGACTTTTCTAGCCACGTTGTTATTTCCTACTTTGTTTTGTGTTTTTTTGTTTTTTTTTCTGCACCCTTGTGGTGTAGTGGTCCTTTGTAACCCTGACCATTGGAAATAAAAAAAGACCTACATGTTTGAAATTAATTAAACAGATTGTTAAAGATTTGGTAGACTGGTTTCAGATATTATATCTTTCTTA
Source organism: Trichonephila inaurata madagascariensis (assembly GCA_019973955.1). Lineage (NCBI taxonomy): Eukaryota > Metazoa > Arthropoda > Arachnida > Araneae > Nephilidae > Trichonephila > Trichonephila inaurata. Next base: position 42,553 of record BMAV01022172.1, on the reverse strand, counting down.
TAATATTAAGAATGAATATTTATGAATACAAATAAAATCTTGGAACCTAACCAAGTACTTTTATAAACATTTTAAGTAAGTATTCCCCATTTTAAGTAAGTATTCATTAAATATCCCCCCTTTTTTATTTGATCCACTTGTGTGTCCCTAGAAAAATTTATTTAATCAACGCAATGATATTTACATCAAAGTCATCGAACTATCAGTCCAGAGAAACCAAAATCAGTAAATGTTAAAATTCGCAATGAAGATTTTAATTTTTATACTCATTTATTTTTGCAGGTTTCTTATTTGTCAATGAAACTACTATGGGATTGCATAACTATGCTTTTAATAACACTAGGCAACAAAAAATAACTTTTTGTCGGTTTCCTAGTTTTAAATAGCCTATTCTTACTCATTTTGGGTTGAAAAAAAACGAATATGTAAATGAAATTTATTTATTAGCTCTTGATTTTAAGATATATAACAGCCCATCCATCAATTAATGGGTAAATTTGAAGAGCAAAACATTACTAACTAATAAATACAATATAATATAAGTCATTTTTTTTGAAGAAACAGTGTTCATATCAGAACTTAGCAGTAATTTTTAGTTTATTTCCTGTGAACATTTTCTCTTGTATGTCGAAGCCCGAGTATCCCTTATAACTGTCTAGCAGTATGTACGAGGTTCGCGCCTCTCTCGCGAGCACCTAGATGTGTGTGGAGGGAGGGAAGAAACTCTCGCAACATGATTCAAATCTAATCTATTTATTTCAACACTAAGAACAGACACAATTTCAATGAATAAATTAAGAGAATGTCTTAATGAAAATCATGAAAGTGGAACAACGACAGTAACACGTAAGCGATTAGTCGACTAACAAACTGGATCCTTCTTTTAATTCAGGATCTAACTTATTATCTTATTTAATCTCAATTCAATCTTAGGGAATAATCGTCACTGTAAGGTTTCCTTCTATTAATAATCAAAGCTCTATAATTCAAATATTATACCTTTAATATCAATCTCACCTGTCTCGAGTATATCTCCGCTCCTTTTCTCACTAAAGCTAAAAGCCTCGCCTATTTATATTAATTTGTATATCACGATTCTCTTCTTCCGAAGGGCAGGTTGTGATCCGTCACAAGTAATCTGCGAGCATTGACTCATCCCAATGACCCTGATATCTACGTTCTATTGTTACGATATCTTGATAAAACCTATCACCGTATTCATCGCTTACAGCTCCGCAGTTCATAGGGGAAAAATCAAGATGGAAATATAAAAAGTGGATTTTTAGAGACATATTGCTTCCCAGGTCATGGAAATTTTAAAGCTTTCCCCAACTGTTGATAGCTCTCATCTTTTTTTGCTGTCTATAACTCCTCGTACCCCACTTTTAAAAGCTTTCCAGGATGCTTTCTCTTTCCTTTCCAGAATTTGATCAAAAGTGGGGTCTTTCATGATTTTTCGTACTTGAGGGCCTACGAAGACTCCCTCTTTAATCTTTGCATCACTCAATCTTGGGAATTTGGATCTAAGGTATTGGAAAGTCTCTCCCTCCTTGTTCATGGATTTCACAAAGTTCTTCATTAATCCCAGCTTAATGTACAGGGGTGAAAGCAGAATGTTATTTGGGCTTAATAGAGAATCATTTGGGATTTTTCTCTCACAGGATTTCAGATTTCTGGACGACCATTTGTCTTGTATGTAGTGCGATTTTTGATCTTTACTGTCTCACCAACACAGAAAACAGTAGTACTTGGTACAGCCAAACTGCATTCCCATGAGTAAAGCAATGACTTTCAAGTCATCACAGATCTGCCATTTTAATCCTCGTACTTTATTAACTCTAGAAGTAATTTCCCATTTGCATAAGTTTCCATCACGTGAACGGAATGTCCAATGGGAATGGAAGGAAGAATGTTGCCGTTGTGTAATAATACTGTTTTCAAACTAAGCTTAGAAGAGATGTTCATGAAATTCATCGTTGACATCAATACATGAAACCACATGTCCTTTCTTCTCAAAGAAATGAAGAAGATTCGAGTTCACGAGTCCTGTACTCTGTAACCTTGACGCCTGGTAGGCATAAATTTCATTGCTACAGTCTGGATACCAAAAGTTCTGCCTTCTGTTTTGGCAAGTCAAGATCTCTTATGAAGTCACTCAATTCTGCTTTATTTAGTCTCTGTGGGGTTCATTCAAATCTTCTACCTCTAAATCAGGGTCATGGGATGTCCCAGGGACTAACTATTCCAGTTAAATGTTTATCTATTTATGAAAAAGGTAAAGGAAAAGTATAGTTAATATAGTTGATTTGATTTATTTTGCGAGTTTTAAGTCGAAAAACAGTGAATGTCACTTGAATTGTGCACTATTGTCTTTTCTTTGTTCTACTGACGCTCTAGCTTACACTCAAAACACAGATGCAGAGGTGGGGCTGTTACACGCCTTTCGTAGAAGTTAAAACCGATCCTGAGGCAAGTGTTTCCATCAGCCCGCTTATAGGAACATCACAAAGATAATACACAGAAAGTAAAAGATGAGTGAAAATACAGCTATATTTTTGAGTAAGGAGGAGTTCTGATTCTTGAAAACAAGAGCTAATCTGAAGTTCTTATGGTGATTTTCGTGTTTAGTGGGTCAAAATACTTCATAATAAACTATTTTTAATCCCGAAACATTTATGGTGTTGCCTAGTGATAGTCTTTAATTATAATTAAAGAGTATCTCTCTACTTCCTCACCTCTCGTTTTCATAGATGAAAACAAGGAAATTTAATGATCTGAAATCACTGTAATAGTCCAAATTCAAAAAACTAATCGTTTTTAATATAATGAATTATTTTCGAAAAAGGAATCGTATTACTGTGTATTTTTTTAATTCCTGATAATGTTTAACAAAGCATAACATCATGTATTTTATCTTAAACGAAATGGACTTCCAAATTGACTGTTTGTTGACATCACATTGTAAGGCTACATGATGGTTACTGGCGACGGACTCCATAATTTTGAACTTAGGTCAAGTAACAAGGACGACACCCCATTCTCGAGCTCTAGCACCCCAAACTCCAAATTTCCACTCCACGCCAATCGAGAGTTCTGACATATTTACACTGCTGGCCACCGTAAATGCAACACCCTGAAGAAAGCATGAAGAATAACATGAAATTTACAACATGCATTAGCAAAGGTGAGATATGCAAATGATTAGAATTTCAGCGCAGACACACATCAAGCGCGCCTGTGGCGCCACCTCAAAGCGCTATTTAAGGCATGGAGATTTCGACAATTTCAAGTTCGGCAATTGTGTTTTTCTTGTGGTATTTTCAAAAAACGATCAGTTATGTCTCGTAGAAAACAGCGATCAGCTTTTGATCAAGTATCCGAGTTCGACAGAGGAAGGATAGTGGCCTACTGAGATTGTGGATTATCTTTCAGGGAAATCAGTAGTCGTGTTGGACGAAACCAAACAACTGTAATGCGGATATGTGACCGTTGGATGCAGAAGGGTACGAAGGACCGACGTGGTCGATTGCATCCACCTCAGTGCACCACTTCACGTGAGGACAGGCAAATTGTGCGCATGGCAGTAACGGATCACTCAGTCACATCACGAATCATAGCACATCACATTGAGTCTGTAACGCATCATTCAGTGTCTGCGCGTACCATTCGACGCCATTTACAGCAGAGTGGTCTGTCCGCAAGACGTCCATTTCTTAATCTACCCTTGACGCAGAACCACAGACGTCTCCGCCGCCAATGGTGCGATGAAAGAAGGATGTGGGCGGCAGAATGGAATGAAGTTGTCTTTACTGACGAGTCACGCATCTGTCTGCAACACCACGATGGTCGGATTCTTGTCTGGAGACACCGTGGAGGGAGGATGCTGAACAGCTGCGTTATGCACCGCCACACTGGTCCTGCCCCGGGTATTATGGTATGGGGAGGTATTGGATATCACTCTCGCACTTCTCTAGTACGCATTGCTGGTACTTTAAACAGCCAGCGCTACATCTCCGAGGTGTTGGAGCCAGTTGTCCTTCCTTATCTTCAGGGCTTGGCCACAGCCATATTTCAACAGGATAATGTGCAACCACAAGTGACACGCATTGTCCAAAGGTTCTTCGTCAATCACCAGATTGAATTGTTTCCCTGGTGGGCTCGCTCTCCGGATCTTTCGTCGATAGAAAACATGTGGTCCATGGTTGCTCAACGATTGACCCAGATTACACCCCCCGCTGCCACACCAGATCAACTTTGGCAACGTGTGGAAGCTGCTTGGTCTGCTGTACCCCAAGAACACATCCAAAGTCTCTTTGAATCAATGCCGAGGCGTGTGGCAGCGGTTATCTCCAACAATGGCGGCTACTCTGGCTACTGATTCTGGCAGGAACCACACTTCACAGAAGTCTATAAATTTAATCATTTGATACTTGGTCAACATGTTATCTACAAAATAATTTTTGTTGTGCTATCTCTTGTCTTTCTTGGTGTTGCATTTACGGTGGCCAGCAGTGTAACAAGCATCAGTCCCTCTACACTGCGAGTCTCTAGTAACACCAGGAATCGACAAAACTGACACTGATAAGGGTTTCACGACCATGGTCACTAGGCTACCGTCATCACAATGGGCATTCAATTAAATTTTATTAGAGATATTTATTATGTTTAATTTCTTACTGAGTTTTTTTTTTTCGTTGCTACCCGAAATCTTTTGATAGACATAAATGTGGAAATAATGATTTTTACAAAGTTTTCTCTAAACATATATTTAATATATACTTAAATCTACTTTCAACTTTAATTATATCTGAAATAAATAATATCAAAATTAATACCATTATCAAATATTTTTGTTTCTAACGGGTGATACTATTAAAATTTCAAAATATGCAGAAATTTCTTAGCATGGTTTCGGAATTGTTGATGCAATGGCTCATTCCACTTGATTTATAACGATAATCCTTTAAAAGGCAAGTAATTTATGAGGAAATCAACAAAATCATTCTAACGGAGAATTTATTGTTTTTTTGTTGACCCATAGCGTTTCAAACAAGACTCCACAACGTTTTCCCTTTAAAAAAAATTATTTTCACTTTAACCATCAGATTGGGAAAGAAAAGATTAGAATTTTCGATGTGCATTTATTATTTCTAATGACATTCATTGTTTGAGCACATTTTGGGAAACAGAGCTGAAAATTTAAGAATTCAAACGCCACAAAGTCTGATTTTTTCTTTCTTTGTTTGTGGAGTCATAGTGTCGCAGCTTAGCTTGATAACCAACTTAATTCTAGATTTATTAGGTGTACGTGCTTTGTTATTTAATTACTCTTCAATAAATCTCCATTTAACCTTGAAACAGGGTCATCCTGAAGGTATTGGTTTGTCCATGTGTAAACTTGTTTTAAGTTGCAATTTCTTTTCTGAAAATCAATTAAAAATAAATTGCATGCAATAAACAGTTAAATCTGACAATATGTAACGGAAAAATATAAATATATATTTTCATATCTTTCATTAAATATATATATAAAAAAAGCTTCAAATGCTTTGCAATAAGTATAGACTAGAAGTATCTCATGACTACACAAAAATTGTGAATCAAACAACTTGTATATAAAGAGGTGACAAATAACAAGACATTAAATTTTTGATAACATTTATTATTTAATAAGCGCAAAATTTTTCAGTTTAATTATAATCTTTAGGTATTATTGGTAAAAGTACTTTTTTTTTATGTGTAGCTGTGTAATTGGTGATTTAAAGTTAGTCGCGTGTACACATACACATAAAAGTTAAAGCAGCGCGTTCGAAATCTTTAATCTTTTTTTCTGGTAGTTCATAATTTTAAAATTTTAAGTTGCTTATATTATAAAAGGTTTAAGGTAAAGGTAAGGTTAAATATTTAAATTTGTCATTTTCGTTAACGAAATGTTTTGTCCTAATTTAAAACCGTATCAAATAATTGTCATTCACTTATTTTTGAATCTATGTCTAATAAATTGAAAAAAAGAATGATTATTTTTAGCTCTATATCAAATTTATCTTTATCAGTTGTCCTAATTTTTTTTCTGACTACTTGCGAGTACACGCTTCAAGCATTACCATATAAATAGTACTGCCCTTGAAGTTGATTAATGTCTTATGTTAATTTTGACTACTTTATGTTTTTAAATTGACAGTTTGAATACGTGTTCTGTTAACACAAATTGTAAAGAATCTTTTTGAAAGTGATATTAAAGTTATAAAAAATAAAAATTATAACTGTCTCTTTAGAGTTGTGTTTGTGGGAATTTGGAAATTTTAAGTAATAAGATGTGCATTTTTGAAAAGTTGTTTCATTTCTTTTAATTACAAATGATTAATCGCATAGTAAACTGAAAATACATAATTATGTAAAACAAAAAAAGAAACTGTAATCCCTTTGGAGAGTTTTGATCCTAAATTTATAGAGCTTTGACTACTCATCCTTTTGATTATGCAACCTTTGTTATATAATCTGAGATCAATCATCAACTATTTCTCCATAGTGGATAACAATTTTAATGTCCTTCTAATACATGTTTCTTCAAATTTTTTTGTATAAAATAATTAATTTTTCTTTCTTTAGAAGTAAATTGTGTTCATACCCCTGTTACTCGACTATTTAATGATACTACATGATTTCCGAAATAATTTATAGGGAATTAATATAGAAATTCAAACCTCTTTCGTGTTACAAGATTGAGTAAGATTGTCTTAAAACAATAGTGACAGTAAGATAAATTAAAACTAAAGATAAAAATAATCATGTAATAGTTTTTATTCCAAGTTTATTTGTGCCTTTAAGGCTTCAAGGGCGTAAGATGTTCGACAATTTACATTAAAACGCTCACTTTTCATTTTTTTGGGGTTGGAATAAATGATAAGTTTTCGAGAAATGATCCTATTAATACAGCAAAATCTCGGAATGAACAAACGTCTTAAAAGACTTTTTTTTGCCATAACCAGTATTTTCCATGATCTTAAGATTGAAGAACGTATTAATTTTTTACTTCATAAAAACGAATCTCAATGCTGCCGGGAAAAAAACAGATTAATCCAAAATAGCTCAGAACCAGAATTTAAAACAAAATCAAAAGGTCGCCTTCACCTGTAAATATACAAAGCAGAGCGTTTAAAGTGAAAAAAAGGAAAAGACAATAATTATTGTTTGTTACTTAGCAATACAGTCAAGGCCAGTTTTATCGGAAAACATAAAAACTCCTTGAGGCAGAATCTTTCAAAAGATCAACGAACGAAATGCCACATGTGTTGTAGTTCTCTTTCTTCGTAAAATAACTTAAAACAAAATTCTTTTAAAACTTTTTTAAAGCAGGTTTAACACCTACGGGGGCTGTTTAAACAGTGAACTGAATTTTTAAAAAGATAATAACAATTGCGAATAAAATTTATATTCCTTTTCTCTTCCCCCCTTAGATTTTTTAAAAAATAGTCTAACTTAGGTATAGTATAGTTAAAATACAAATTACAATTAAGTGATTTTTTAAAATTAACAAAGTGATGAAGTTTAAAAAGATATGATGTAAAAGTATAGTTAAAAGTAAAAGTTTCATTAGATTTTTTTTAAAACTTTGAAATTTGAAAAGTAAAGTTTTGACTAAATTCCTTATAAAATATCTGGTAATTTCTTATATATGAAAAGAAATTACGATTGGAGAAGTTTAGTTTTATTTTTAGATCCTCAATCCATTTCTAAAGTATTTATGCAATGACGCATGCCTGCTCACAATAAAATTAAAAAGCATCTAATTTAATGCTAAATAATAAAAGTTAATTTTATTTTACTTATGCAAAATTAACTTCATTTAAATATTACTCAAAATTCACTTGTTGCGAGCATATTTTAAATGTCGTTAATTGAAATTTATAGAATTTTTTTTTCTGAAATGAAGACTACATCTGTCACAGATAAGTTAAGTAAATTTGATGATACATGAAACTATGAAAAAATATGAATTTTTTAATTATATTTAAGATATATTTATACCTTTAAAACACAGCAAGAATTTTTTTTTAGATTGATGTTTATCCTCTTTATATTACTCATATTCCTTTACAGAATTTTATGTTCTACTTACGGAGAAAGAAAGAAATAAAAAATTGAATACTCGCAACATTTATATTTTAATATGGATTACCAAAGTAAAAACCAAATTCTTTATAAAAATGAGTCATGTTTGTTTTCTTCATGCATATGTATTTTTTATACATATAAGCAGTGATAAGCATCATTCCTCAGACTGTTTAAGCAGGAAGAGAAAACAAGTAGAAAGGTTCAAAAAGAAAAGGAGAAATACTAATGAGGTCAAGCTCAGGTTGTTACTTGTAGTAAGCTGTTCTCCGGAACCATGTGGTACCAATGTTATCCCTCTGATAAAAAGATAAAATGGAATTAATCCAAAACACGATTAAACAAGGAAAAGTATTGTAGCATATCGAAAGTTCAAAAAGAACGTTCGGATGCCCGATATCTGAATCATTCGGCTTAAAAGCTCGAGAAATTTTAAGATTTTTAATAGATTGTTGCTTATAATTTTTTAAAATTGAATTTTACTTTTTTTTATTTAGATAAAACGAACGTATTGATGTTAAGACAAATAGTAATGAAATGCTTTCAAAATGCCCGTTTTAAAAACTCTTTTTACTAATTCTATTAATGTTTCAAATGTATTCCAATATTCAAGTAAATTCAAGCTTTCATAAGCAAAGTTGTCAATTAAAATTTAATTATAACAAAAAAACATTGTATTATGTGGAATAATTATTAATTATTGCAATCTTAAAATGCTCTCTCTTCACAAAACAAAACAAAACAAAAAAAGATTTAATATTAAAGAATACTTAGAAATTTAAGGCTGTATTTATTCAATAAAAAACGAACAAGATCTAAACACTAATACAGGAAAATTGAGGATTATTGTCATTTACTGGCTAAAATAGAAAACATAAATATTCCATAATACAATTCATTTCTGTATGAATATATCTAATTTTTCTTCTGTTCAAAACCTTTTCAAAATATTTCATCTCCTGTATCGTAATTCCAAATAAATTTTTAACCTAATATTATATGGAAGATGGAAAAATTGTGTATTTATATTTTTAATATTTAATTTCTTAGACTTTCTATAATTTTATATTAATTGATTTAGTTATTTTTTTTTTAATTTTTCGTAATCATGAATGTCTAATATAATACTGAATTTCCTCAAACAATCTCTTATCTTATTCTCAACATTTCTATCATATTTGAAATTTTAACGTCTATAATGAACTGCGTGAAATCAAACCAATAAAAAAATTCAATTTATCTTCTGAATTTAATCAAGTATATTGTGAAGTACTGCACACTCGTAATTTTTATGAATCTTTAAATTAGAATGGCATTGCATGCGTTATTTTAGCAATCAACAAAGTATTAAAGTGATGCACATTAATCAACGAGCTTGCATTGGTAAACAACATAGAATGATTTGTGAATGCCTTTCTACGCAGATTCATTTCATAATAACAACGAGACTCGGAAGCTCTTACAATGCTTGAAATTCTCAAACAACTTTTTCTGTGTCTATTAAATAACTATTTTTAAAAAAATAAAAATGAAATAAAATAACGTTACAAACCCAAAGCGAATTCTTGAAGCAAAAGAAGCAATAAATTAAATATATCATAAAAGCATAGTGGTTATAAAATGTTGAAGAATATCCTCTTATTGAAAATGAGAAATACAATAAATAAATAAAAATTTATATAACAGAGAATTATTTCTCTAAGTCTAAATTGGATAATACCGATATTCGTGACCAATATAGATAAGTTAACCTTAAAAAGTAAAATTTTTTCTACTGGGAAAACGAGAGATCCATAATAAATTATAAATTATAGATAGATAATAAATTATAAAAAATAAATTATAGATTTATTTATACAAGCATTTTGCTTGTATAAATAACTTTGAACGTTACTTATGAAATAGGCACTCGCATTAAGTTCTTATAGGTTGAAACAGGTTTTCTTTTATACTTTCGTTTGTTTACACAGAAGTGGATATCTACACTATAATTTTCAATCGTGCTTTTCTCTTATAAATCAGTGCGAATTCAACGCATTGGATATCTACATAACTTTATAGTTTCATTCATCAACTAAAATTGAGCAGTTCTAAGTTCGTTTTCGTGTAAATATGCTGTAAAATTCTCAGTAATACTCACGATCATAGCAAAGAAGAAAAACGCTAATTGTAGCTTCTGAGTCTGTTTTTAGATTGATTTACATTCAAATCTAAATCGAATTAAGTATTTCAAAGGTTCCTAAGTAAAGTTTGCTTATAATCTAATTATGTTTAGGTGGCGATGTATTTTTTTTTCTGTTTCTTATTCTAACACTGGCGTAGCTAGTTCTGAGTGGGTCCTGTAAAAAAAACCTTTCCCTTTTTTGGGGTATGAGCCCCCCGTTGTGGGACTGTTACACAGGGGGGGCCTATGTATTTTGGGCCCCCCCATATAATTGATACGGGGGGCAAACCCCCCTGTATTCTAATATAATATTGAAAAGAGAGAGAGAGAAAACGTAAGGGATTGAGGCTATAAAATAAAATGCAAATAAGCTGTACTGAGATATCGAAATGTTCTATTCTAAATTTTAAATTTTTTTTTTTCCTAGGATATATTGGAGTTAGAAATTTAGATATGACACTTCGATAGACCCAATTTTTCATTGAAATCATTTCACGAACAGAACGTATCATTTATTTTACTGACGTGGAAATATATATTTAAACGTTATATTTTCTATTTTTATATTTTGTTGATGATTTTTATGTTCAAAAATACATAGTAAAGTAATTACCACTCAATGTTGCAAATCAGGATAACGAAATTAAATGTTTTACAATATACAGTCGAATCTCCATATTACGAACCTCTATATTACGAATTTTTCTACATAGCGAACTTTTTCCTGGAACCAAGAACGTTTCACGATTTTCTTCGTAAAATAATCTATCAATAGCGAAGTTTTTTTAAAAAACGTTTTTTTTTTTTTTTTTTGTGATTAAATTTTTTTTCTTCCTATTTTAAAGTATTTTTGACATTTTGTTATTCCCCTTTTTCCCAATTTTGGGGTCATAAATCTTGAACTGGTTTTTAGATGCCTAACTTGTCGAGAGCAAAAATTCGGGCGTTTCACCCCAGGGCTTTTTGACCCCCTTTTCCAGTTCACGGGAAACATTCGATACCCCCTTCTCCTCAAGGGAGTTATTTCGGGGTTTCCGTGTCCTGAACAGTCTCCGTTCATTTTAGGGTTTAAAAATCGTACTGGTAACACGTTTTTAAAACTCAAAAAGTCAAAAGAAGAATTTGAGCATCAAAGAAAAAAATTTTTAATTCTTCAGGGGGCGGGTATAGGGGCCCAAAAAACTTCCTTTTAGGTTTTTTTCTTTTTTTTTATAGGTAAGATACGTTTAAAAATATATTAATTTACAAAAAAAATTATTGCTTTTTTTTATTCTAGTGTTTATGAATTTAAAATTTGTTTTATGTGGTTTAACAAGAAAATTGAAAGATGAACCTCTATATAACGAACTTTTTTTCAGGATTTAGCGACTTCGTTATATAGAGGTCCAACTGTATTTTTAATAACAGAATTTTTATATTTTGAAATTTTCAGCTTAACAATGAATTATAACTGTTTATGGAAAACTGATAATCTGCTAATATACAGACAACTTTAATTTCAAAAATACTATCAAAAAGTATGAAAATGGAATATTTTACAATGAAACACTTTTTACGATTTTTATTTTAAAATTTTGCAAGTAGGTTAATTTTAAGTACACTTATATAAGAGTCGAATAAAATTGAAATACATGCATTACAGAAGCAAATATTGATAAGGTAATTGAGAATTAGAATTGCAATTATACAGGATGCCAAAGTTTTATGAATCTTATAAAATAGAACCCAATAAAAAAGATGATATATTTATATTGACACCAAACACGATTTATTTTCTTACATTCTGTGCGATACCTCACAGCGTAATTCGGTCGTTAAAAAGGAAACTGAAGAAATATCATGTTCTAGTGTTTTAACTATAATTCCCATTAGCCGCAATAAGAGTTTTTAAACACGGCTCATATTTATTTAAAAGAAAGCTGCAGAAATAATGCTCCTTTTACCATGCCATAAAAGAAAACATTCTTGAAGAGTGGTGTATATACGAAATATTTCATCAGAATAAATCTCTAAATTTTTTTCATTTTATACAAAATAAAAAAAAAGCATTCGTATTCAATAGCTTTTTTTTTACAGCAAGAAAACATTCTTCTTTTCATTCAGACCGATCTGATTCAAACTTGAAACAGTGTAACATCTAACGCTTATATGGAGAAATAACTAAAATTTAAACCAAATTTCGTTAAAATGCGGAATGGAAAAAAGAGGAATGAAGTAACATAAATATAAACTCAATTTTCAGTACCTTGGGAATTAGTGCTACATAATCTGAAATTTCTATTCATATAACTGATTGGCTTTAATTGAAAATAAAATTAAAAAAAAAATAAAAAATAGTCAGATTTTTTTGACAGGTCAATGATTTTTTAAAAAATTTAAATTATTTTCGAGTTCAAAAATTTAAAAAATTATCGGCGTATTTTCTTAAAATTTCCCTTCTGTTTTCGTAAAACATGGATAAAAAGACTTTCCCCAGTTTTGCATTTAAAATTTAGTTGAGCCCCTGTAAAAGGTCTGAGCTGAATACAGACAAAATATTAATAAATAGAAGCATTTTTTCAAAGGAGAACATTTTAAAAAAAAGGGTTTTTCTAAGGTTTTTTGCCAAAATATTGTATTTAAATAATTTTTTTTGTCATAGTGTCCTCAAAACAATTGTATACATGTATTCCAATCTAAGTGACACTAAATATCATAAATATTATCCATTTACGTGCTTTTGCAAAATCACGGTTCCGAACGTAGTCGGATACCTTAAGCTTTATAATATAAAGTTTTAAAATATGTAAATGAGAGAGAATAATTAAGCAACGACTATGATGTCTTTTATGGTTTGTTTATGAGATTGAAAAACTGATAACAGAGAAGACTGGAAGCTCTATATTTGCAAAATATCTCACATAATCTCAAAATACATGATATTCAAATGTCTATCGTAAATGTGTGTGTGTGTGTGTGTGTTTAGAATGATTTATATAGTCATCACTATTCATTATGTGAGAAGAAATGCCAAAAAAGAGGATTATATAAATATTAAAATGTAAAGGGTACAATTCACTGATAAAATATAGCGACTTTTTTTCTATTAAGTCAAACCTCTCGTGATGCTTTTTTTCCCTGTTACTGTGATGGTTTTTATCTGAAATAATAACCTACAAAATCTTAAAAAAACTTGGTAGCAATTTGAAATGGTTTTGTAACGCATCAATTTTTAAAAAAAATCCAGGACCAGCTTACTGAATAGTTTTTTCACTGAATCTCTGTAATGAAAATGCAACATTATAAAACAAACATTTTATTATGGAAATAAAGCAAATAAAAATAATTACAAAGGCTAAGAATCTACAATAAAATATTTTTTTTTATAATTAATACTTTATAAATGTCCTGGAATTTTATTACTCTTATAAACCTTGTGAACTTATTTTGTATGAGTATATTTTATGCCTGAGTTATAACTTGAAAATTTAAAGTGATTTACAAAACATATTTATAGAAAATTCACAAAAAGAATACTTCAAACATATTTTAAAATATTTTTGATAATTAAAAATAATACCTGTATTTTTCTTCTTTTTAAAATAATTATAAATGTTCAGAAACTTCCTAATGGAAAACTAGCGCATTTTTTCAGGCTTTTGGTTCATGGTACAAGAAATAATTTTTTCTCCTTTATTATTTAATAGTAATTTCTGAAGTTAATTATAAATCTCATTCATTTACTTCTATACTAAGAATCTAAAATATATTTCGGAAAAAATTTTAAAATTCATTTAGACTAGGGGGATACCTCCTTTTCGTCAGATGGCAGACCAGCCCCATTGTACAAATTATATAATTGTTCATACTCATTGCTCAAATTGTAATTTATATGTGTTATGTAAATCCCTACTAATTGATAAAGCAGTCATTTCATTGTAAACTTCGGACAATTTGTTCGAACTTTTAAAATCATACATACTCGGTTCCCTTTCCCCCAATTTATTGGGAGGAAACCTTGGAGGTGGCCACTGGCCTCCCTCCTCTCTTCCCCTTCCACCAACCACACGAGAGGACTTGCGGCTCAATGGGAATTTAGAGTTCCTCCCCTCCCTACCTCAAAGGCACTATACATTTACAAATATCCATGTCTTCTCCGGGATTCAAACCCAGTCCCTACGGCACCCCAGTCAGCGTCGCTAACCACTATACCGGTTAGGTGACTATCAAATATATGTTGAATATTAACAGGATGTACATACAAGAGTGTGTACTTTTGAACGAATTAATTTAATGTAAGAAAGTAAATTTTAAAACGTACAAGCGTAAGAAAAAACTTCAGAATGAAATTTTAAACAATTCGATTCCTCCATAAAAACAGATTTATCTGGGAAAAAAAAAATTGAGAGAAAAAATGCAATATTTATACAAGAAAATGAATTGTATCATCATTTCTACTGTTTTAATTTGCATTCCATCCCTTGTGTGACAGCATGATACCTCATAGGCATACATTCAAGGGCGATATTTTGTTAAACCAAGTTCTGCCATTAAGTTTGTTGTGCACTATCTCCTGGTGGAAAAGTCGTTAACTTTTTCAAGTGAACAACCCGTGACTTAGAGGCACCGTCTGGGGTCATGACATGTCTAGATGTAGATTATTCGTGGTTTTGAAAGTTCCAAAGAAAAAAGTAAGGCAGGTAGGCTGCTCGAAGGACAACATTCGACAATGAAAATGAACTTTAAAAATTCATTTTTTCAAGCTCTGAATCAAAAACTGCCTTCAGGGTATTTATAACCTGAACTGTCTGTTTTGAATACACCCAGTTTCTGAAAATAAAGGTTGCTCTCCAGTATGTGAAGTGGAAATGTTGTTAACTTATGAAAAAGACGAGGATTTAGCACAACATGTATCTTATAAAGGAAAAAAAAATTCTTTTGTAAGAATAAAAGCCGATGTGTGTGTGTGTTTAGATTATGTTAAAATTTTAAAAGAAACGTTATACTTATATCATATTTTTAGTACAAAATTTCTACTACAAAATTTCTTTATTCAAGCAATAATTTACTGATTTTTAAAATTTACTGTTGCTAATTTTTTTAAGAATTTTAAGCATGATTATCGGCGAGTACTCCATATCAAAGCTCAAAACCATTAGCAACATCATAACTTGGGTATTAAAACGCCTATAAGATAAAATTTTATAATAAAAGAAAAAAAATCCTTAAGAATTTTTTTATATATATAAACTAGAGCAATACTGAAATCCATTCCAGTTATTTTCATTATTATTGAAAAAAAATTCGTGATGGTTGAAATTTTTGAAATTATTAAAAGAAATGAAAAATTAACGATGAATACTTGAATACATCCACTAAATCCTGCTAAGTAGAAGACAAGAGAAAAAAATAAAATTTAGTTTCATTTTAATAAATTTAACTGATTTCTAAAATTATATAAATATTGTTTTTATCAATTTCGATCAAATGTTATGATCGAATACCTAAAAGTTTCAATTTACTAATCTGAACTTTTTAAAGAGAAAAATGACTGAAAATTGATAGAGTTGTAAGTTTAAATAAATCGCATAAGTAAAATGCTTTATGTAAATACTTGACGCCACCGAAATAATGAAGTAACTAATCCAATAATTTTGATAAGTATATAAAATTTTGTCAACCATTTCTGTAATTCTCAGAATCTTTACATCCCCACCCCCTCTGATAAATCCCATATATTCAGTGAAGTAAATTCCTAAATGACTGATTTCTTACATTCAAATTTTTTTTAAATTGAAAAAAGGTTAACAGTAGTTTTGTTTTAGAATTAAACAAATTTCATGCTTGTTGAAAAATCATTTTTTTTAAAAAATTTAGTTATTAATTGATTATTTATTTTGTAGTGAAATTAATTATTTCTTGTTAGTAATACACACAGTAAAAATACCATTATTTCTTTCAAATATTTCTTTTAAAATCGCCGATGTGTTCCTTTCTTGAATGTAAGCTATTATTAGATTCAATTTATCTCGAAAATAATGCATTTATCATTAAAGCACTAAAATTTTGTTTTTTGATTATTTAAATCAGCACAGGGTAGCGTTTAATTCAGTTTCAAGTATGTCAAGAAATTATTTGGATCAGAAGATGCATTATTGCAAATAATTCAGATGATGAAAACTTTGATAAATAAAACATTTAGTGGGGAAAAAAAATGAATAGTTTAATTTTTTGAAATGAAAGGGTCATCATTAATAATCTTCCAGTTGCAAAATGCAGGTTTATGATTTTCTACAATATAGTAAGATCTGTCACTTTGAACCATCATAGACCGGTCGCGAACTTCTTAAATTTAAACCAAGGTCAAATCATGATGATCGACATCAAAAAGAGCCACTCAAATTTCACGTGTAGAATTTTATTTGTGAAAACTAACGTTTTGCTTAAGGAAATCGAATTTTTTTTTTATTCTTTGACCCCTCAACACCAATTCTATCAACTATCATAATTTTCAGTCATTACTTGAGTGAAAAACAGGAAACATTTCCTCAATCATACTTACTTTTTCAATTCCTACTATTAGATCGCACTCTCCCTATATATATCTTGTTCAAATATTCAATCGTTAATAAAATACTTTTTATTCATCCATTCAAGTTCAGATACATTTTTTAAAACTTGTAGAGGATGACATTTGATGTTAATACAGTTTTTTAAAATATTAATTCATTAATTTTTTAATTAATGAATAAATAGTAACAAGCAAAAAATATAGTCCAACACCATATATAAAAAGGAAAATGGAAAAGTGCAAGGAAAATCGCTTTCTATTTTGCCTCTTAATATTATTATGATTCTGTCATATGTATATACATATTTATATTAATTGTAATTATTTAATAAAAAGTAACTAAAATAAAAAAAAATTTTGACCTAAGTAGGAATTAACTATAAAATTTTTTATATTACTTGTTAAAATAATGGTTATAATGATTATTACGTTTTGTCATCATTTTTCGTTTAATGTATTTCTTCAAGTATTTGAAAAATTAAGTAGTGGCAAATGTCAACTTTTCTAGTTATTCAAAAATCTTTTCTTAAAAACAAAAACTTAAATGAAGCACATTTAACAAGCATGCATAACTATCCTTTTTATCAAGTACCTGTGATATACATTTGCTTATAAGACAAGTTTCATTCTTTTAGTTTCAACTTATTTCATCCCATGGTAGAAAAGAATACGTGAACTCCTTATTTTCGTAACTTAAAGTTCTGTTTTTCACATTCTGCATTTGTACCTGAAATAAACATTGAAGAATTACTACCAGGTCATAATTTTTCTTGAGAATATATTGGAATAAGTTAAGTAACTAGGCAAAAGAGACTTAAGTAGTGCATCGTTTCTTTCCAAACTTAAATAATACTTTTTGATATAAAACACATTAATTCAAAATTTCAATTACGAGACTTAGTTGCTAAATAATTATTTTCCTACTTGATTTTCATTTTATCAAAAATAATTTATTTTAAAGCTGTAAGATGTGACACAAAATTTCAAATTAAAGTAATTTAAATTACTTTTTTTAGTATTAAAATTTTTTTAATGCTTTATTGGAAATGTATCTATTAATCACATAAAAAGCTTAAAGATGTTATTCTAAAAAGCTAACATTTTCCCATTATCTTATATTTTAAATATTTTTAATAAGATTTTACTTATTTTTCAATAATTTTGAGCATATTTTCTGATTCTGGAGTTTTAATGAGTATCAAAAACATATAAGATATTATAATTGTAATTATGTCCAATTACATGATGTTTTCTGAATGTTCAGCAAAAAAAAAAAAACCCTTCATTATTTGAATTTTTATGTAAATAAATGGTTATTAAAAAGTGTCCAAAAATAATTATCAAATTAAAACTTTTAGTTCACTTGTTTTTTACTTAAACTAATATTAATCATTTCAGAATATAACAGATTCTTTGTGAAGTTTTCAAAAATTTATTTCAATATATTAAATATATAAATAAGTACCTTTAATAGTTTTGTTCTACTAAACTATTTTTAATTATTTCAGAATTTTAAATTCTTCAAGGAGTGTTTAATAATTTATTCCGTTATCTTAACCATATTACAGAAGCTTTTATTATTTTATTTAAGATAATTTTTCTTCACAAACATTTTAATTCTCATTTTCTCGATTATTAAAGCATTAAAACATAAATTAGGTATTTCTTCTGCTACAAAACAATTGGAAGCATTTCATTTTTTCTGTATGCTATGTGTTGTACCTGTTTTTCATTTCATTTTAATTTAGTATTATGAGTAAAACAATCCCCAAAACTATCGCATATGGTTACAAACAATGATTTGATCTTCAAAACTTTTTTATTTGGGGGTATTAATTTTATAAAAGGAAAAGAAACCGCATATTTTTTCTAATTCATATTCAACAGACAATGTCTGCTTAGAGACAATGGAAATGTTTAATGTAGTGCGGAAGACATTTCGTGGATGTACGAAAATCCAAAGCTGTGAGGTTACGGTTTATTTAAATATCTCTGACGAAATTGTCTACTGCAATTGGGAAAATTGACGTCAACTATTAGATTTATATGGCAATATCACATGCGTGTCCATACACAATTGCGCTATTTTATTCTGTTTTATATTCAAAACCTGACAAGATTTGTTTCGTGTTGTTCACTCCGTTCCATACTATGCCTGTTGCAGATTGAAGCTAATAATCTTGATTTTAAAATCTAATATTATTGAAACCATTATTTTTGACACGGCAAGCACCTAAGTGTAACTCACAAATCATATTTTTTTTTATAAATAAAATCGTGAAATTTCATGATTTTGAATACATGTCTACCATTGCGTAACCCAGATTAGGTTAATTTAAGCATACCTTTTTGGTAGACAATCGGCTCCATTGCTCTTGATGAATCGATACATTTCCTGTTTCGTATCTTTTTCATAAGCAGAAAATGTGTATTGTTTGTGTAGAAAACCAACATACTAAGCAAATGAAGTTCCGACTAGCGAACAGCCTGCGGATATGCTTTCTTTTTACTTGCTGGTCACGATTCATCAATGTTGTGTTATAATTTCGCTTATATTCAACGAATGTTTTACCTAGGATGATTACCACACAGAGGTACTTTTAACTTTCTGTTTAACTTTGACACTTTTCAGGATTCTCATTTTATAAAAAATTCATTTCCAGAAAATTCCTTTTTTTTCTGAAGATATATGTATATTATTTTCTCCTTTTTTATATAATAACTGCATCATTTAGTTGCATAAGTTGTTTTACATTTTTTCCTTACTGAATTGCTGTTGCTATTACTCGTATTTCTTAAAGATCTTGTCAACTCAAACTCATTTGACATTTTTCAAGTAAAAATTGTCATAGTTTTATAAAGGAAAAAAAATGACCTTTTCTTTAAAATAACTTGTGTTCAAATCGAAGACTTTAAAAAAAATCTCGATCTTAAAGACTTTTTTTTTCACTACACGCTAAATCTTTAGTAGTTTTCTGGAAAACGATAATTTCCTCAGAAAATATGCGTTGCATAAAATAAAACCAACTGATTTTTCTCTCATATAAACAAAACCACGTAAATAAATGACTTCGATTTTTCCCGTACATCTATCTTTAAGTAGGTCAATCATATTGAATTGGAAATTATTCAACAGTTTAAAATACGAAATTCATTATACAACGATCTATTCCTTCCCAAAATTCTGTCAAATTTTTCCTCCTTTTCTCCCTGTTATTACAATAACAAAAAAGATCAAGTTATGCTCTAATTGATTTTTTTGTACTTATGATTGAGTATTACAGATTATAAAATAAGTAAGATTTTTAGAATTACTACTATTTTGTTCGAAAATTATAATTCAAAAAACATATCCTTGTGTGTGTGTGCTTAATGTGTCCTACTTGCAGTAGTCCTTTCTCCAACAACAAAATATGTGGAAAGTTTGAATTTGTAGTATTACAAAAAAATAAAGCTTTCAAAAATCAACTACTAATAAAAAATAAATCTTACGTTATACTACAGTTATAAAAGGAAGGAATCCGAATGTAGGAAGTTACACATGAAAATAGATTTTTTTTTTTACGCAAGACTTTTTTTTATTAGATACTTTGAATGTCTGGTAAATGCTATTTTTATTAAGTGAATTTAACGCAATTCGATATACATTAAAACTTTAATGCAAAAAGCCTTTAATTAATTTATATTTCAAACCAAGTACTTTTTCTTAAGATTAAATACTTCAGTTATCAATTTATCTATAAATCCTACAATTGTATAAGTCTTCAGAAATTTATTAAGTAATTGATCTCTCATTTTTTATATAATTTAAGATATTAAAAATTTATGATAAGTTATAAACCATTTTGAACAAACATTAAAAAAAGGGTTTCCTAACCGAAATTGTATACTACATTGTTAATACAGCTTCTTTATTAAAAGAACGAGTTAATAGTTAATACTTTTAGGAGTTATTAAGTATTTCGGTAGAATTTATCTTTATTGATATATTCCTGCTACAGAAATTTTCACTTTTATTTTTTAAAGAAAAACTATATTTTTCCTTGTTTTGGTTATCTTTGCTAATAGGAAATGAGCTCCTTTTTATCAGAACTTGAGAATTAATATCTGTTTTAGATGAATGACAAAATCCGTGAATTGTGGCAGATATCAGTCGAAAGGAAAATCTGTACAGATATGCAGAACACAATGATAAGAAAATATGGCTGACAATGCAAATGCAAATTCTCGTTTAAAAAAATAATAAAATATTTGGATGAATAAATTGATTTTTTGTAGAATTAATTTCAGACTTTTAAAAATGAAAAATACATGAAGATTTTTGAAGTCTCATTAGATTTAAGACAATTATTTATAAATTAATTCTGTATTCCTCAAATGGCTTTGTACATCATTTTACCACCTTGAGAGAATCAAAAATATTTTAGAAGCTTGATTTATCTAATTATTAAGATATGAGGTGTTTATATATATATATATATATATATATATATATATAACCTTATATTTTGAATACTATCGATGAAATAAATACTTAAAATTTGATTTTTTTTTTGCTTTTTCGTGTATTTAAAATTAATACTAAGCCAATAAATTAATTTAAGCAAATGTAACTTTTCCACGATTTTATCAGTTCAAGAAAATGCACATATTTTTCTTACCAATAATATAAAATCTGCAACTTAGTCAATTTCTAATCCTTTCTTTTTTTCTTTTTTTTTGAAAAAGCATGAAAAAGATTTCAACTTTAGTGCTTAAACTTTCATTTCTTTTTTCAAACTTGAGGTGGACAAATCCTAGAGAGTTTTTCCATTCAACAAAGCCAAGTCATACAGTCTTATAATTTATCCAACAATTGACATGACAACATGCAGTCCATACAACCAACTCTCTAGCTTCAGATCATTCAAATATTAAAAAATCTTATTTTATTAGGATTTAGCTACAACAAGCCATGTTTTTATTCGCAAGAGTACAGTCCGTATAGAACCCTTCAGAAACCATACGATAGACCCCTTAAGATTCTTTCCAGAACCAGCAAAGCCTTTACGCGAGATATCTATAGAAAGAAATGGATATCAGTCGACAAGCCAGCATTCGTTTTAAATGATGAGTTCCAAACTGATCCCCCCTTTTTTTTTTTTCCTGTATCTGCAACCATCATACCAAATCGTCCTCAGTACAAGACACGTTTGGGTAAAACTGTTGGATTCCGAATGGATCTTTCGCTTAAGATATAACCGATCTTTGGTTTCGATGGGGCTAAGGAGGTAGTAAAATCGCACTCAACCACCATGAACTTCAGCTAGTTGAATATAAAGTATTGATTGCAATCTCTGTGCGTCAGCTCAACTAATAATATCTGCTGCTTTGTAACTTTTAATTTCATGAATTATTATTGGAAAAGCTAAAAATTAGAAAAAGGAAGAAGTTAAAGTTATTGATGGAAATATTGTTGTGCTGATCCTCCTGACATGGTGAAACTCTAAAGATTACTACTACATCAAAAACCTAGAATTTCTCCACAAGTTCATATAGAATAATATATTCAAAAAAAAAGCAACTGTTTTTAATAATTATCAGTTATTTAACACACTGTAAAACTTTACGAAAGATTACAATTTCAAAAGTAAAAAAAAAACCATCTGTAAATTGAATAATAGGACGCAGATTAGAGAACTCACTGATATTCGTGAGAAATCGACATGTGTTTTGTAAATGTAAGAAAGGCTTGTAATTTTTACACGGTGGCAGAGTTCTCAAGATGTTGGGCCTCCACGTTATACTCTTCTCTGTTCTAGGAACTTCACTGGCGTGTAAGATAAAAATAAATTTCATTCATATTTCATTAAATTTAAAATTATTAAATATGACTGCGTAAATTTTTTTAAAAAATCGAAAAAAAAAGATTGTACCACAATTAAATTCAACACAATTTTATAATTGCAGTTTTATCCTTTAAATGGTACAAGAGTGCCTTAAGTTCGTAATTTAAGATTAATAATGTCTATTATTAATTAATAACTTCATTCAAGACTAAGCGCTTAGATTAAAAGGTTATTTGTCTGTCAAAAAATTGCTTGTGTGCTTTATTCTAAATTTCGAAGATAGTCTTCTAACAATATTAAGCAACTAAATCTAATACTAATAATTGTTTAGCTTCCAATATTTTTCATTATCTTTGTTATAACTCTAAGTAAATGCAATAAAATAGTTTCAACAATATGCTTCTTCAAAGATTTTTAAAATTTCATAAAGCAGTGCTTGTTATTGGTCATTTCATCTACAAGAACTGAGAATTATTTAAAATTCCTAACAAGTGCTCCGGGAACGAAAATTTACATGATTGTTTTTAAATACATTCCCAAAAAGGGGTTGCTAATTTTCAATAATATTTCATTAAATATGCTGGAAATCCGCATTTATTATCACTTTAATGAAATATTCTAGAATTCTTACCTTCTATATTAGAATAATTACTAAAAACTATTTAATCCTACAGTTTAGATTTTATTTAATTATTAATAACTCAATAATGTGTGGTTTTTGAATAGTGGATTTGACTGGTTGCAGAGGAAGACCAAAAGTTATTAATGCTCTTCTGCAATTGAGAGGTGATATATACAGTCCAGGATATGAAGAAAATGAAGTATACCCCAATGACCTTTATTGTCAGTATACCATCCAGGCTCCGTATGGTTTCGTAAGTAATTTTCAGATTTCTTTTTTAAAAAATAAAGCTTGTAATTATTCAATTGTTTTTCTTCAATATATATATACGTATTCCTCTTTGCATAAAGCAAATATGTATTATTGCTGCTAATTTACTGATTTCCGTAAAAGAATTACCTAACTTACCAAAAACCAATCTGATATTACACAATTACGAGTACTACTGAAACTTTGTTTATTTTTTGATTATTTTTATTAACAAATTTAAGCAAATATATGGAAAAATAAAGCAATGTAGTAAAATCATTTTATATTTTTATAGTGAAAAGCTCAATAACGTTTGAAAATTTTGTTTGAAATCCTTAACTAAATATAATTTTTATTTTTTTATTTTTCAAGTTTCTTCTTTAAGTTCCTTTTTCTTGGGTTTAAATTTGGCGTGTTAAATTTGCTGTAAATCTATTCTTAAAAAATTTTCAAGTATTCTAATCTTCCTAGTATTCTTTTTTATTGATCCTAATTTTCCAATTTTTTAAAATAATCTTATCATTATTTCCTTGTTATAAGTTTATTATTTCTTATTTTGCTACGTCCGACAACGCCAACAATTCTAGCATTACTTGATATCATATAAACTAATAAGTTTACTATTGTTAGCCAAGTATTCTATAAAATCCATATAAAAATACTGGAATAATATAGATGCAGGAAATTACATTAGTTCTTAGACTTATTAAATTATGTTCGGACGAATCTGTATAACAATTACATTCTCCATTTGGGAAATATTCTTATATATAATACTCTGTAACAGTTCCTAATTTTTCATTTGAAATAAATAAAGCTGTTTTTCAGCGTTTCCGGATAAAATTCGTTGATTTGGACATCGAAGCATTTGATCTATGTGACAGAGACGCTCTTGAAATTTATGAAGGAGTCAGTCCCCGTAGTCCTGTTCACGGGGTCTTCTGTGGAAACTCGACGTATCCCGACATTATAACCTTGGCTAATGCTGTGCATATCGTATTCCGAACTGATTTTATGCTTGGAAGAAAAGGTTTCCACTTGCAGTATCATGCTTCATCCATACAAAGTAATCATTAAAATTTTTACTTGTAGAATATATTCCATATTTTATACACCTCAATACGTAGTTGTTGATCATATTAATTCTCTTACGATGGTCAAATACATTTGTGTTGTGAAAATATTATATGTGTACGACAATTTAGTAAAATCAATGGCGATATTAATTATTAAACAGATTAACTTCTTAACATACTTCAAAGGGAAAAAATAGGTCATATTAATTAAAGAGAGCAATGATAGCTGCGGTTTTGGGAGCAAGAGAAAAATTCGGCTCTGCAGCGCTAAACAATTACTAAAAAATAAAAATATTTTTAAGGCCAGAATTAGAATAGTAAATATAAGCAGCGTAATAAGTCAGTTTGGGTGGATTTTTAGTTTTTGGCACAAAATCTTGGAACGTATTGTTTTTATACAAACACAAGGCGAAAATGCTTCATCGAGCGAAAATCTACTAGATAAAAAATTAAACATATGGGGAAAAAAATAATCTCAGGCAAAACACACATACTAAATATTTGTGGCTAGGAATTCTCCTCAAGTACACAGCAGCTTGTAAAAAATGCAACACCATAAAGGAATCATTAGAATTGAATGAACTTTGCAGCAAATATCAATTATAGGTTGTAACGTAAAATAGTAAAGTTTCAGAACCATTGCGCTTGCGTGGCGTGAGCAGCGCCCTCTGAACTGATGCTGAAAGCGTATAAATAGAGGGCTGTAGTGGGACTCGTTGAAAGTAGTTAATGGTTATTTGTTAGTGGCGAACGTTTAGTCAGACCTCAGTATGCCTCCACGATGAAATATGGAGAAATTCCAACAACTTACGGAGTTTGAACGGGGGGGGATTATCGGGCCCTTTGAAGGAGGATTTTCCATCACGCAAATTGGGCCGGGGAGCGGAACAGTTCTGCAGTGATGAGTTTGAAGCGTGGACCGACGAGCACCGAACAACTCGAAAAAATGACAGTGGAAGACGGGAAATTGACGTCAGGGGCGAGATCGACGCCTGCTCCGCATGGCGATGAATGACCGTACAGCTTCCTTCAGGAAGTTGGCAGCCCGTTGGTCTACTGCTACAGTTGTACAATGTCAGCTTCATCAATTCATCAACGTCTGCTGCCCCAGGATTGCATGCAAGGGTGCATTTATACAGGATCCCCCCCACGGCAAACCATCACGGGGCCCGTCGTGGGCCCATGAGCACAGAACCTGGCAAACTGATTGGTACCAATTGTCTTTTTAGATAAAAAAAGCTTCGATTTGTGGGACCGGGCCGCATTCGTAGTAGACGTATGCCGGAGAACGCTGCCTCCAGATTGCGTTATCGAACCACAAGGGCCAACACGCGGGGTTTGGTTTTGGGGGGCGATTTCGTATCATGGACGTCCAATTTATACGAATTGAGGGTAACTCAATAAACAGGTACGTCCGTGAAAAAGGGCCCCAAAAGTCGTTATTTTCTTCGGCATTCCGGAGCTATTTCAGCAGGATAATGCACGCTACATGTTGAAAGACTGTTCGAGACTTTTGTTGCCCAACGCATGCAACCCTTCCCTTTGGGCCCGCTATTTGCCGGGTATGTCGCCTTTGCACGTGGGGTTTGGGGTCCCGGGGCTCGCTCGTGATCCCCGTCCCGTTAAAAGACGAACTTTTGCTGCGCCTACAAGCAATATGGAATTATCTTCCATAAGCAGACATTCAAAATCTGTTTGACTCCATGCAACTTCTTATAGCAACACTTATTGCAGCGCATGGTGGCTACACCAAATACTGATTTCGGACACTTAATATTGTTTGTTTGTTTGTTTGCTTTGAAAATTTCGTCATTTATTTGTACTAATACAAGTCGTTTGCGCATTAAATTTTGTTAGATTCTGATGATTCCTTCATGGTGTTGCATTTTTTACAAACAGCAGTTTAATAACTTAAAATGTTTAAAATTAACAGGTCAAAAGCAAAACATACAGCCAGTGGCGCACACAAGGGGAGGGTCCTGGGGTCCGAACCCCACCCAAAGCCCTCGATTTTTCTTCCGATTGATTATAATTCTAAGTATATAGTACGTAAAATTTAATTAAATATTTGTTATTAATGATTAATTTTATTAATTAATGCTAATTATTTATTCTATAATTAGTTTTTTACTGTGTTTTGTTTCCGAAAATCGACAAAATCAAAAGGAGCATGATACAAGAATGGTGAACTTTCGACCCCAGACAAAAATTCACCTTTCACCCCTTTGAAAAATTCCTGTGTGCGCTACTGCATACAGCCAATACGTGCCTCGCAGTCAGTGATTGCGCATTTTCCCCCAGCAGAAAGGTGTAAAGTTTCCATGTATAATTTGCAAATATTTTGCTTTAAACACTTAATAACTAAAGCATAAACGTTATTAATTAAAGAAAGATAAAAATTCAATTTTTCAGCAAATTAGGAGGAATACCTGTGTGAACCGAATGTTCAATTTAAAAACTTTAATTGTTAATAACTTAACTACTGCTGTTACATACTCAAATTTCCAAAAAGGAATCATTACTTTATTAAGCTAATTGAAAGATAAACCACAAAAATTATTCAGCTTATTTTTATGAATATTTCATTATATAATATATATTAATTTACAGATTTATGCAAAGCTGGAGAAAAGGCATGCAGAAATCGCAAATGTTTCAGCACCACTCAAGAGTGTGATGGCAACGATGATTGCGGAGATGGTACCGACGAAGAAAATTGTGGTTAGTAATTATTTCAAAAAATGCTTATTAATCTCTATGTAATGTGAAAACTAACGTCTACGACTAAATTAACTTTGTATGAATCTTCATTCTGCTTAGAATATATTTTATTTATATATACAGATTTTATTTTGTATTTTTCACATCTTAGAAAGAAAAAGAACAGTAAAAATATTTTTTAATTATTTTTTTTATTAAAAAAGAAAAAAAGTATCATTTTTCTCAAATTCCTTTTTTAAAACAATTTTCTTCAGATTTATATCAGAATGCACTCAAGTATTAGATAATATTTTTATAGTTGAAGATTCAAAAACCTTTAAGGTATCCGACTACTTTCGGAACCGTGATTTTGAAAAGCTTATAAATGGATAATATTTATGATATTTAGCGTCACTTAGATTAGAAAACGTATATAAAATTGTTTTAAGAATGTTATTACAGTAAAAAATTATTTAAGTACAATATTTTGACAAAAAATGAACATAGAATGACCCGTTTTCGAAATTTTCTCCTTTTATGAAAAATGCTTCTATTATATATAATAATATTTTGTCTGTATATAGCTCAGATCTCTGTACAGAGGCTCAACTAGAATATTTGAAATATATAACTTAGAAGTGGGTTTATCCAAGTTTTAAGACAACAGAGGGGAGCAATTTTAAGAAAAAAACGCCGATAATTATTTCAATGGGTTGTAACTCTGAAAATAATGTGAATTTTCCAAAAATCACAGTTGAGCCTCAGTACAGAAGTCTGAGCTATATACAGGCAAAATATTATTATAATAGAAGCATTTTACATAAAAGGAGAATATTTTGAAAACGGGTCATTCTATGTTCATTTTTTGTCAAAATATTGTACTTAAATAATTTTTTACTGTAATAACATTCTTAAAACAATTTTATATACGTTTTCTAATCTAAGTGACGCTAAATATAAATATTATCCATTTATAAGCTTTTCAAAATCACGGTTTCGAACGTAGTCGGATACCTTAAAGTTCAAATTTTATATATATATATATATATATAAGAATATAAATAAAGTATTTTCATACATGTTTAGTTCTTTACGAAATCCACAGAAAATTTTAAACCTTAGAAAGAATTTTAAGAGGATTGAGATAAGGCATATACATGAGAATACTGTTTGAATAGTGGAATATATTCAAACCAACTCAGAGTGGGGTGCCAGCTTAGGTGTCATCTTTGACACTCGACAGTGGTTCAAAATGACGAGATTCATCGCCAATAGCCCTAGTGTTGCTTTGAAGTGAAACAATCAATCAAATCAACCAAAAAACTAAGCAGTTTTACTGCATATGTTGTTGAATCAAAAAAATAAGAAAGATTGGAGCGTAGAAAGACTAGAAAGTTGGTAAGAAAACTTTCAATTTGTATACCAACATAACATGGATGGAAATCAAGGAAAAAGTTTTAAAAAATGCATATACAGTCGAACCTCCATATAACGAACCTCTATATTGTGAATTTTTCTATATAGCGAACTTTTTCCTGGAACCAAGAACATTTCACGATTTTCTTCGTAAAATAACCTCGCTATAGCGAAGAGCACTTTCTATATAACGAACTTTTTCTCTTGTGATCCAATTTTTTTCTCCCTATTTTTGGACATTTCGATTTATTCTCCCTTTTAGCACATTTATTTTGTGGTCATAAACCTTGAACTGCTTTTATTATGTGACTAACTCGCCGAGAGTAATATAATTCAGGGCATTTCGTCCTAGAATTTCAACCTTTAATCCCCATTGTCCAGTTCGCTAGAAAAATCTTCTGTATCCCCTTTCACGCTCAAAGGAATCTCGTGTCCTTGAACAAGTCTCCGTTCATTTGTAGTATTGATCAGTCGTACTGGTAATTTTGTTTCTTGTAGTTCGAAAATGTCACAACTTAAGTAGTTGTGTATCAAAGCAAAAAATTTAATTTCGAAGTGAATAAAGGTGTCAAGAAACTTTTCTTGCTGTTATTATTTTTTTTTATAGGTAAGAAATATAAAATAAATGTATATTAATTTACAAAAAGGTGTGAATAATTACTTTTTCTAATATATAGTGTTTATGAATTTAAAATCATTTTTTTTGTGGTTTATAAAGAAAATTGAAAGATGAACCTCTATATAACGAATTTTCCATGTAGCGAACTTTTTGGGGGGATTTAGCGACTTCGTTATATAGAGATCCGACTGTATTTCATCTTTTACAGGTTTATCGTATGGTCACGTGACAAAGAAGGAAATAATCTTTCGAAATAATTCTTCTATAAATAGAATTAATTAAATAATTATTTCTCATAGTGGCAAAGCTGATAATTTTTAATAATAGATAATTTAGTTCTTTTATGTTTTAAGATTGCTATGACAAAAGCTGAGATTAAGTTTTTCATTAAAAGATATATAAAAGTTTTATAAGCACACATTATTCGATCTCAAAAATGATAATAATAATATATTTGATTTTTTTTATGGAAATACGCGTCTATTAGTTTCCCAAAACATTAATATAAGCATGCATTACTGGTATTTATTGATTTCTAAAGGTTCTTACATTGTTGCAGAAACAGTATATGATTTTGCATTAACTCACTGCAATATATTTAGATTAAAATTTGCATAAAGTATTGAGTTTTGAATCGATAACCTCTCACTTTTTTTAAAGGAACAATGATAAAAAAAATCTTTCTTAAATCAGTTTTATTACTAACCTCTCCCCAGACTCTCGATTTTTTTCTGTTGCGTAAGAAATATTTATAAAAAAAGAAAAAATCTTTTAATTAAATAATTTTTAAGCCAAACAGAGAACAGCATAAGTTTTTGTATCATCTTTCAGCAACATTCAACTGTTAACAAGAGGAAAATATAAAAGCCTCTGACCTCATAAATCACTAGGTTTAGCTTTAGCTTCATCATATTTTTCTTTAAATAATTGTCGAAGTATCTTTTACATAAATACACTCATGAACAAAAAAATTAGAGCACCAAGAAATAATTGCGGGATCGTAACGAAACTTGGCATGAAGGTACATGTCGGGGAGATATGTAAATTATTAGAAATGCAGCGTGATTGCACGTTACGTATAACCGGTAGAGAGCGTTTAACGTCGTTCTCAGTGTATAAAACAGGTAACCAAAGCTTGTTTGATTGTTCTGAATCGTTTACAAAGCAAGAGCTGAGGCCGACATGCCATTACGCCGTTTTCGAAGACAGTATGAGCAGCGGTTGCAGTTTAAGAGGGGGAGAATCATCGGCATGATGGAAGTTGGGTGGTCAGCTAGGCGAGTAGCTCGTCAATTAGGCCGCTCTGATTGTGTTATGAGGAGGTGTTGGGACCAGTGGATCCGAGAGATGTCATTTACATGAAGACTAGGCTCAGGGCACCATCGACAGACCAGTCTTCGAGAAGACCGCCACATCGTAAGAAATGCACACGTACAGCCAACTGCTTCATCGGCCGCCATCCAGGCACAGGTAGCACCTTCACTAGGGGCCCCTGTGTCTTCTCGAACCATACGAAGGCACCTGGCTGAAGGACTTTTGGGATCGCGACGCCCATTACGTGTGCTGCCCTTGTTTCCCACCCATCGACGTCTCCGTTTAGAGTGGTGCCGCGCACGAGGAAACTGGACTGCAGCGGAATGGAACCAGGTCATCTTTAGCGACGAATCCATATTCAATCTCAGCAGTGATGACAATCGTGTTCGTGTGTGGAGACCCCATGGTGAACGCCTCAATCCTGTCTTTGCTTTATAGCAACTCACCGCTCCCACAGCTGCTGTGATGGTATGGGGGGCATTGCCTACAATACACGATCACCCCTGGTATTGATCCGTGGCACCATGACAGCCCAGCTATATGTCCATGACATCCTGCAACCACATGTGTTGCCACTCATACAACGGCTCCCAGGAGCTATTTTTCAACAAGACAATGCTCGGCCTCCCACGGCAAGGGTGTCACAAGACTGTTCTGCCCCGACACCCTTCCTTTGGCCCCCCTGATCCCCAGATTTCTCTCCAATCAAGCATATCTGGGATCATTTGAGACGGCGAGTTGGGCATTCCCCGACTTTGAACGAACAAGAGGCAAGGTTACAGCAAATAGGGAACGAAATATCTCAAGACATCACACAGAGCTTGTATGCCTCAATGCCCAATCGTATCGCATCGTGCATTCGCGCTAGAGGGTATTAAATCCTCCGTTCTTTTGATTTTTTTTCTGAAATAAATGATCATTTTTCTTTGATTTTCTAATCATTTACGTATATATGGAGTGGGCATTACGTCGATCACGATCGACCAGTAGACCGCCTAGACATTTTGGGGTGACCGTCTGATGATTTTAGCAGTTAATAATTATAGACAGAAATATTCAAGATTGGCTAAAGTATGCAGACTAAGTCTTCTACTCACTATAACAAAGAAAACTAACTTTAGATAAATTTTTTAAATTTTTTTATGTATTTTATATAAATTGTTTGGTAATAAAGCCATCATTTGATATTATATATTTGTGGCTATTATTATCATGTTTGTATTTTTTTTTATTTATTTATTTATTTATTTTTTGCGTTTTGATTTAAACACGGTTTTAAAAGTGTTAGTTTTAGTTTGTTTTTATTTTAGTTCTGTAAGCAAGTACATATTCCGTATTTATTATTAATTTATTATAAATATTGTAGATCTCTCTCTCTCTCTCTCTCTTTTCCAACCTCACCACACCTACGACACTGGGCATTGGCACACACAAGAAATTTTCAAGGGGATAGGGAGAGTCGAGGGTCGAAAGTCTACCATTCTTGTATCATACCCCAATACGCAATCAAACATATTTTTTTAATTTTGTAGATTGTCGGGAGTAAAAAACAGTAAAAAATAAATCACTAAATAAATAATCAGCATTAAATAATAAAATAAATATTACTAACAAATACTTAATTAAATTTTATGTGCTATATGCATGGGGTTATAATCAATCTGCAAAAAAAAATCAAGGGCGATGGGGGAGGATCCGGACCAGTGCCCCCTCCTTGTGTACGCCACTGACATTGGGAGGGCCGCGGCAGCTTGAAAAAATTTGAAGTAGCCCGCACCTTGGAAAAGTCTGCCCACCCCTGACTTATATCACAGTAGCCATTACGTATATAAAATTTCGGTACATTTTGACGACTCCTTCTTGGTGCGCTAATTTTTTTGTGCATGAGTGTAACTCAGAGTTACAACCATCAAAAGATTATTGGTTCTTTAAATAAAAATACTGCATAATTTTAAAGTTCAAAAGTTATTTCTATATTAATAATTTCTTCTCATTTTCTATTTGTGGCCGCAGTAGCCTAGTGGTCAAGGTCACGGACACGTGGCTTACGTATCATGAGTGTGAACCCAGTACCGCTGAAGACTAGTTGTACAAAAGGAGCCGATGCACGTTAAATGTCCTCCATTAGGTGTGGTGTGGAAGTTAGAAGATGGGGGCACTAGCTCAGGTGTCGTCCGTGTCACTTGATTAAGGTTCAAAATGACGAGGTCCGTCGCCAAAAGCCCTCGTGTAGATGAGCATTGCGTGATGTTAATATTCACTCACTCATTCATTTTCTGTTCAAGTTATATGGCGTTGGGTTTTTTTTTTCCATTTTTGAAAATAACAATCATTTTTATAATAAATTTTGATCAAAAATTTAGTTTTTTTTTCGTAAAAACAAATATTATAAATACTGTGTATTAAAAATATTAAAAAATACTTAATGACATGTTGACCGTCGATAAGCATTATAAACAGACTTAAGAAAGTTTCAGCATATTGAATTTCATTTTTATAAGCTGAAGCTTTTTTACTATTATCGATGACTTAAAAACAACACTTGAAATACTTTACTCAAAAATATTTATCAATTAATACTCCTGCACAAAAAGAGTGATGCTAAATCATGGTACGTATGATAAAGGTCAAAGGTTTGTCAATTTTATTTAAATAAATATACACTTCAATTCAATACATATATTGAGTATCGAATATCAAAATATATATAAAAGTATTCAGTATTATTATGTACTTGCACACATATAGCTTAAATTTCTATTTATATTACAGTTATATAAATTTTCATTGTTTATTTCAAATCAAAACAAATAGTATAGCATCATTTTGACTCTAACACAGTTATTTCAAATAACTTTAGATTAAAAGACGAATTAAATACATTAGGAAGAGGCTAAATTAAAAAGCATCGAAACAAAATATTGGTGAAAAATCCGAAATTAACAGAAATCATTGTTTAGTTAGTTAAAATTGTAAATCAGCCTAACTTTTTCTATGTTATGTATTTTTTATTCATTTATTTATTTTTACTTTAAGGATTGCCTCTAGTTTCAACTTCTTGTGGCATTCGACCCAAAGCTTCTTTCTTTGATGAAGGAGCTGATCGAATTGTAGGAGGAAAGGAAGCGACACCTGGAAGCTGGCCATGGCAAGCAGATCTTCAGCTCTTTTTTTATCATCCAAATGGTCATATGTGCGGAGGTACTCTGATAAATGCTCAATGGGTTGTCACCGCTGCCCATTGCTTCATGCAGTAAGTTACAAATTTTTTCTCCATAAAAAACTTATTCGGAAAAAAAAATTATCTTAATATTCATTGTGCGATATGTACCTTTAAAACCCCTTCATGATCACATATATGTGATTACTTCAGGGAACATGGTATCATATGTGAGATTGCGTTTACCCCATTCTAAGGTCCATGATCACATCGATGTGATCGGAATTCGGAACGTATGAAATTCGGAATGATTTTAAACTATAAATTTTGGCTTATTTTATTACAGAAATGATTTTATATAAATTTTTAAATGAAGTTAGGCGTAATAGGAAAAATCACCTGGTCCTGAACGGGTTAAGTAAAATTGCAGAACAAATATTATGTATTAATGCTAAAAGAGAGAAAAAGAGAGTTCAAGCCATAATTAAACTTAATTTTTTTTCTTTTTGAATTAAGGGATCGGAACAAAATTTCGAAAGTCTTAATCGTTTTCAAACTCATATTATCCAAAAAAGCAGGGCTGATCCTAGCAGGTGTGCAGTGCGTGCACCGCACCCGTGCGGCCGCAGACCGCCTATAGTTCTTTCGAGAAAGCAAAATTTTTGTGAATTTCTCAAAATAACATTTATAATAAGTTGAATAAATATGCTGAATTTTAAATAGTTATTGAAAAATCAAAATAAGTCTCGATTTCCCAATAGCATAACATAGTTCGAGAAAAATAAGAATGGATTTCAAATTCTGGATTTCAAATTCTGAGGAACATTCCTTCTCATCAGGGGTGTAGCCTGCCTTATCAGGAGGCCAGTATCAATATTACAGCCCCTCTCTCTAGCTACAGGGTCTCGGACGTGTGTAAGCAAAAAATCGTAAAAGGTTGTTAATGGTCATATTAAGAGTTCTTTCTACGTTTATAAAATAGTATGCCACTGGATTCAAACGATATAAATTTTCCGTGTGAATTCTGAATCTCAGGACCCACTATAAAAAGTTTAAAAGCTGGTAAAGTAACTCAAAATAATGAGAAAACAAGGAGTGGTATGTGGTCAGAAAGCAGGAAAAACTTCTCATTCAAAGTGGTTCGACAAAAAGATCGTTTGAAGTGAAATACAGATAACACTTGGGATGGGTAAAATCCATTTAGAATGTTATTTGCTTGTAAATGAAAATACCCCTTCGTCTGTTGATTGATTGACTGTAATAAACGTCGCACTAAGAAGCTACACGAAGGCTTGGCAGTTGGAATTTTTTTCAGAAGTGGTCCAGTGAAAGAGAATATTAGATTTTATTTATCCCGGTTCTCTTTTATTTCTGTAACAACCAAAAGACCGAATGTGCATTCAGTCAGCAAGGGATCTGCTTCCCGTTCCGAGAAAGATCTGGCCCATAAGCGCCAGAAGTCTTCTGTCACCCTCCAAGTCTATAGTTAATTATTTTTAACGAGTATTCATGAGTTCTCAACGCTGGTCCCATGGGGAAGGGGGAGGGGCGTTAAGGAAGAATTTCGAAACATCGGACAAAAGTGATGAAAAGCACGATCAAGATTTATGACATGCTTAAGGACGAATGAAAAGAATGGGGCAGAATGACCCTCAAAAAAAAAGACCCCTTTTCGAAGAAAACTGAGGAAATTTTGCATCAATTTGACTTAAGAACTAATTTCTTTTAGACAAGACAAAAATCGGAACAACAAAAACGGCTAAACAACAAAAAAGGTAACTATATTTTCACTTTCAAAATTCTCTTTTCGATTTTTAAGATTTAATGCTCAGGTATTTTAATCATTGTGTAAGATAAAGTGAAAAATATTTTGTTGCATTTGTGCTATAACTATTTTATTTATTTATTTATATAAATATAAATAAATGTCATCAGTTTCTTAGAATACTTTCATGTTGATTAGCATATTTAAGTGTATGTTTTCGTAGCTTGAATGTACCGTAATCTTCTTATAACATTTTCAATTGGCATTGTTATTCAAATGAAATAATATTATATATATATATATATATATATATATATATAATTTTGCCTCTCGTATAAAAATAATTCCTTTTGTCACTTATGAAAAACGGTAGTAGTTCATTTAAAATACAAAATACTAATGAGCCTTTGAGTACATTCATTAATTATTTACCATACTTAAGAGGATCCTAACAATAGCGCGAAATTGAAATAAAACATAGTTATATTTATTTTAATGATTTTGTTTGTAATCATAACGTATTACGATAATTTTGTTTAGTAATAATTGAAATAATCTATAATTTCTAAATATTTAATTTAAATTGCTCCAAACTGTGAAAAGAATTTTCAAAGAAATAAAGTATGTTAAGTTTACTTAAAGATATACACACATTTTTTTTTTTTTTTGTGTGAGGTAACATGTGAAACAAACACATATAATTTTTCTAATATACTCTAAGACTGTTAAGAGAACCATTTTTTTTTTGTAAGATTGAATTTTAAAAGCACAAATTCTTTTTTCTTTTTGTATTTATTGCAATTTTAAGAGTGATTTGCACGATACCTTCTTGATTAAGATCTTTTGCCAGAGAATTTGAAAGAATATTTAATGCAAACTAATAATTAATTATGTGTATAATTAATTATAAAAATACATAAAAATCGTATAATTTCTTTAAAATGTTAAAGATTCCCGCGCAGGGTATGTCATACCCACCGTCTACCTTTTTTAAACGCTCCTTCTAAACCTTTTTTTTGGAAAATTGTTAGTTTCTCGTGTCAGGTCTTTAAGGTCACTTTCTTTGAGGGGCCTTAGCTTGTAGTCGAATTCTAAATATATATTTTTGGATACCGCCTCTTCGGGTATGTCATACCTTGCGCGTGAATCGCCGTTACAGTTCTGAATACATAAGCACGTTTTAAATCTTCCATACATGGCGTTATTGGTGGGTTATGATGAAGAAATGTGATATTTAAGTAATTTAATAGATACAGTATTTGACAGAGAGAGATATATAGTACAACAGTATTTTCGGATGAAGAATTTGTTCGTGATTATGATGAGGAAGAATCAAATGATGAAGAGTATAACAGCAAGTATGATTCCTCCACTGAAATCGATCCAGATTTAGAAGAGGGAGACACAGTTAGAAATAAATGTTTTATATGTATAGACACATAAACATTTGGGAAGAACATGACTTTAAACGAGACAGCTGATACACATCCCCTTTCGGAGATT
This sequence comes from Trichonephila inaurata madagascariensis, assembly GCA_019973955.1. Taxonomy (NCBI): domain Eukaryota; kingdom Metazoa; phylum Arthropoda; class Arachnida; order Araneae; family Nephilidae; genus Trichonephila; species Trichonephila inaurata. The sequence goes on along the minus strand of BMAV01022172.1, from coordinate 5,475 downwards.
TTTTGAAAAGGAAAAAAAACCTATTGCTGGAACAATAAGAGAAAATAAAAAAGAAATTCCAAAATAAGATATAGACGGTATATAGCTCTTCAATGAAATAACTTTATTCAAAGATATTTTTCCTGGTAAAAAACAGCCAACTGAGATGTTGGAAATTATAGCGAAAAATGATCTTATTCCCTGTTTTCCCAATTTCGCTCTAGCATTAAGAATTTTTTTAACCTAACCTATTTCTTTAGCTTCCGATGAAAATTAAAAATCATTAAAAATTACTTGAAAAATAATATCACACAAGAAAGGCTTTCAGATTTGGCCATAGTCTCAATTGAATCCAAAATCTCCTTAAAACTGATTTAACCGAACCGATTAACAAATTTGCTTTTCAGAAAACCAGAAAAGTTATTTTATAGTTACAGTAAAATCTATATCCTATACATATTCGCCGTATAACACGCACACCCTTTTTTACGAAGAAACCTGAAAATGGGAAAGATCCTGGTTTTGAAGTCCTTTATTCGAATATTATTCCAAGCTTTAGTAAAAAATAGTGTACTTTCAGAATTACAACCCTTTAAGTTCATAAGGAATGTTATTTCTTTCACAGGAACAGTATTTTGATATATGTAAAAGTCTGATATTTTTCTATGCTCATCTTTTTGTATTTTTAAAGTTCTTATTTTTATATCCACAGCATATAACGCGCAACCGTAAATTTCGATCTTATTTTTTGAGTTAAAAGTGCGCGTTATACACCGGATTTTACGCGGTTTAATTTATTACTTAGTCTTAGTAGAAGGACTCATTAACATACTTTTCGTTTCGCGAGAATTGTGCCAAGTAGAGAGTATTTATTTTTATTAGATTGTATTTTTAGAGTAAATTTTGTTGTTTTGCATTTATAATTATAAAATGTTTATTTTTATTTTAAAGGTTATATTTTTATTAGAGAGAGAGAGTTTATTATTTTGTTAAAGCATTTTGTCGCTATTATAACTCATTACCTGATCAAAAAATGAAGTTCTGCACTTAAAATTTTATTTGAGTTATTATTAATGTGTTTTACTTTTTATTCTTATATAAGTAGATAATTTTTTAACGTCAACGTTAAGTATTAGTCAAAATATGAAAAGTTCTCTGGGGGGGGGCACATTAGGTGTTTGCACGAGGACGGCCAATACGCTAGGATCGGCCCTGCAAAAAAGCAATTAAAAGTTGTAGACTAAAAGTCCTCCAGAGGAGATAAAGTGGTATAAGGTTACATAAGGACTTAATACCTTTTATCATAAGCACACACAAAGGAGGAGGGGTCCACGGGTCCAGCCGCCCTCAACCTTGATTTTTATTTCGATTGATTATAATTCTATGTATATAGTACGTAAAATTTAATTATTTGTTATTAATAATTTATTTTACTAATTAATGCTAATAATTTATTTAAAAATTTATTTTTTTCTGTTTTGTGTTTCTGGTAATTGACAAAATCCAAACAATGGGCTCGGTAGCGTATTGGGGTATGATACGAGAATAGTGAACTTTCAACCCTCCCCCCTTAAATATTCCTGTGTACGCTACTGTCTTTTACATAAGTTTTTCCAACATAAAATTTTATTTTAAGTACTGGAGTGGGCCTAAAAATATATCTGAAAATATTGGGGTTTATCAGCCATCAGCTAGGGAAATTGAAGTCTTAACTATTAATTATGAAAGTAAATTGCTGTTTGTAATTTAGTTGTTTGAAATTTTCTGAAATTCTTCATTCGGGAGTTTTTGTAAATGAAATGTAAACTTTTTTGTGTGTGTGTCAAAATGTCTTTTTGTCATGTCCTTTATGCATCAAATCACATCAATAAATGATTCTCAAGTACATTTTGTATATAAATATGTTTACAAGAACAAATTCAATACTTTTCTTAGGCTTTAATATAGGCATTATTAAATATTAAGAGATAAAATTGTCTGAATAACTATCATAAACTCTAAGATGAGTTTGTGAAAAAATAAAAATAACATTTATCTCTGTTCAGGAATAATAGCTTTAAAAACGGCTTAGTATCAAATATTGAATTTATTAGTGAACACTCTAATTTTAGTTTCAAATAATTGTATTCCCTTTTAAAGAAATAATAATCATGCCTCCTATTTTTAGAAATCCAAATCCTCTAGAATGGAGATTGCATTTAGGAAATCATCACAAATTTGTTGACGACGATGACGAGCAAGTTCGTTTCGTTGAAAGAATAATTATTTATCCAGATGTAACAGACCAGCAGGTAATGTAACCCACATTTACAATTTTCCTAAATATGCTTTAAAAATTTATTCAATTATCATAATCATTTACAAAATTTGAATTTACTGTATACTTTATCTAAGATAACTTAAGTAATTTAAGTGTTATTTACTTAAAAAATCTCGAAAAAAGAGAGAAGGTTTTTGAAATCCTTTATTTTCTATTTTTTTAAAATTATTTTTATTCATTTATTTATTTATTTATTGTACATTTTCAGACAATTGAATTAAAGCAACTTTTGCACAATATATATATATATGTATATAGAAGCATATATTTTCCAAAACTGTCATTATTCATTAATAATTCATTTTTTATTAATATCGAAGTTCTATTTGTTACATTGTGCTGCAGCTCCTACTTCTTTTTGTACAAGCACTATTAAAGAATTAATAATAGAAATAAAATAAAAAAAATTTGTAGGTGTCCAAAAAAAAAAAAAAAAGAAAATTCAATATGATTGGGCTTCATCTATATAATACGAATATACTTAAATACTTTTAAAAGAAACTTGAGCATTTTGTGTGCCTTGATTGGCTTAGTTTTATTACAATATTGTATATTTTTCTCTATCGGAATAAACATACTAGTTTCTGAGAAGAAATGTGTGTTTGAAAAGGAGAATGGTCTTTTTTTGTGTTGTTTATTTACTTATTTATTTTTGTTTGAATTTTTTGGGATTTGAGAAGGATATTCAAACAATACGTTTCTAAGCATTTATTTTGTTTGTACTTTTGCACTCTTTTAAACATATATTTTCTTTTTTCAGTTATTTGAATTTCAATTGCAAGATCTAACTCACGATATTGCTCTCATGAAACTCAATGCTCCTGTCAAATTTACTGATGCAGTGAAACCTGCTTGTCTTCCAAAACAAGGATTTCAACTTAAACCTGGTACCAAATGTATGGCAACAGGCTGGGGGTCAACAAGAGGTAAAACAAAAATTCAAATCTCGGTTCTTTTTCTTTTCATTTTTCTTAGCATTAACTTTTTCACTCAGTTTAAAATTAAGATATCTTGGATTTATTCGATGGCTTTTTTAAGATACACTATTATTCTGAGACATTAAAACCTTAACAGTTTCTTTTTATGATACCTAGAGGGAAAAAATTTTAATAGCATCAGAAAATGTTTTATTTTGTCTCTGATTTAATTTACTTACATTTTAAGGCTGTCTTCGGTTAATTTTAAAGAATAAAACCCGAATTTGGAACATTTTTTCAGATATAAAAGAAATGAAAAATTAATATGATATTCTGGCTTCACTATCCTTTAGAGAGCAGCATTTTTTATCATACTTTCCTTTTTTAACTGAATTTATTCATTTTTTCTGATATAAAATGTGTTTCGCGTTTTTTCTCCTATACCGTATTGTTAAATGAGGCTATGCCTTCACGTATCATAACAAAAAAGAAAATATTCATGGAATATTTTGGCATTTTTAAAAACACTATATTGTTAACAGAGGATGAGTTATAATATTGCAAATTTCCACGGAAATTGAGGCATTTTTTCTGTCTGAAAATGTGCTTCGCGTTTAGTTCAAGCTCTCGTACTTTTACCGAAGACAGCCTTAAAAGAAATACAAATTTTCTTTTGAGAATGACGTTGTAAATATTTAGAGAATATCCAATTTTATTCTTGTGATTCACATTCTATATTGACTTTAAGCATTGCTTTCGTTTGTGACTGAATTGTATATGATAAAACCAATTAGTTGAAAACTGATGTTTAAACGATTGGCCACAAAGAAGTTCTAAAAAGTAAATAGAATACTTTAAATTTTTTTAGACCTTTTACATAAACTTGAATAAAAGTTCGACAACTAGTTACTAAATCAGCAATAAGAAGGAAAACTTTATTATTTATTATTACACAATTGCGAAAAGCTATAATTTTTCTTAACGTTTTTTACCTTTCAAAGTTTTAAAATTTATTTTAGATAGTTATAAGTGACTTTTATTGACATTCTCTTTAGTTCAATGTTAAAAAAACAATGATTTTTTTAAGGCTCTGGATCATCTCATGTTTTAAAAGAAGTAGAATTGTGGATAGAAACACCCGAAACATGCGAAGGAGAATTTGGGCCGATAAATAACAAAACTATGATATGTGTGTCGAACAGACCAGGTCTGCAAGATGTCTGTCACGTGAGTCTTTCTATTATTATCATTTTGGATCAAATTTAATATTTTATCTAAATCTACAAAGAGCGTAATAAGTAAAAACTTCTTTGTAAGGAATTTCGGAATTTTTGATAAAAGCACCCAGAAAAAAAGAAATCTCTAATATTTAAATTTTAGACTGCTTAATGTAATATTTCTTTTAAATGTAATAGTACTCTACTGATAATATGCTTTCAAATTGCTACAACCTATTATATAATTAAAATTATCATTTATAATATTGATAATTTAAGTAAGCATTAATTTTCTCACTTGATATAATTATTCATATATCTTTCACGAATAGGCGTAGAATTTTCAGTTAAAGCAAAGTTGTTGGCTGTATTTGCGTATTTTTAGTATTTGTAATAAACTGTATATTATATATTTGCACTAAATGCACTGCGTTTTATATTTGTATAAAAATAACGAGTTTATTATGTGCAGAAATAAAATCGATATTGAAATCAAAACTTTTTTTGTGTGAAAATATGAGAAACAGAGATTAAGTAAAACTAACAAAACTTATTTCTTTAAAATAGGGATTAAATATACAAAATTTAAGACAAAGAATTAAATTATATTCAAATTTTTTTTATTTTAATGTAAATAGTAGATTTTTTTTATATATTTTATTCTATCGTATATATAAATATAATGCACAAAATATCACAATAATGTAGTCTTCTTAAAAATACTAACCGTTTTCATACTAAAGGGTGACAGTGGAGGCCCCCTAGTGTGTGAATTCGATGGTAAATGGCACGTAATGGGAGCGACAAGCCACGGAACAGCAGGTACCTTGCAAGGAGGACTTTGTGGAATGGTCGGTTCTTACACCGTGTATTCTAATGTTGCAGACAAAATAGAATGGATAGAAAAAAATATTGACAAATACAGTTAAATTTACTGTAAAAGAGCATTTATTCTAGCGAAATTATTTTTAATAAAAAACAAATTTTTATTAAGATTTTTGTTCTGTCATTCTTTTATGTATCCGATTAGCTGAAGAAAAAA